>OX463850.1:35462774-35605257 GCA_949825065.1 Odontocerum albicorne
TTATATAATATATATATATATATATATATATATATATATATATATATATATATATATATATATATATATATATATATATATATATATATATATATATATATATATATCATCACACCGTTTTCCTCTTGGGATAGGCAGAGAGGACATCAACATCTAAACATCGTTCGATTACCGTCGAGCTTTTCTCTTCTTTTGAAAGAAACTTGATAACCACGTGATGCTCAATTTTTATCATTTCAGAATATTACGAAACAATACGTCTTATACTGGCTTTAGTTGACGTACTATTGAAGGTACATGATCAAATTTTAACCGTTACATCGTCGACTATGCAATGGGCGTGGTCGGCGTGGCGTGGCATCTGTTCAAACACACTCTAACTTGTTCTACTTTACTTTATCTTAGTGGTATCTCGTGTGTCATTAATACATTTACAAATAAATAAACGATAAACAAAAGTTTGTAAATAACAAAGTGAAAAGAGTTAGAAGTCTCACCAATTAGGCCTCGGAGGTCAGCAATAATAATCGAAGTGCCAGAATCGTGAATTTTCCAAGAAATAGAAACCGGAAAACCAAAGGATAAACGATTTTAGATCAATTTTTTTCCCATTAAAAATACTTTATATGAACATTTGTGGTTATGAACTACACAAAAAATCATTATTATCCGAATACTCTAAATAGTTGGAAATTTAATATTAAAATACATTGAGAGGTTTTTCGTCTTCCTGGAGTAAATTCTTGATCTGCTTTTTGTCTGCATTATTTCTAGGATGTAGATGGTCAGCTCTCCCTCCGTCGCTTTATGGGTCAGCTTCCTATGGAGTAGCCATGATATACCATGGGAATCCAGGTCTTATCCATTCTTTGCAAATGATCTCTTCAATAACGTCTTTTCTACCTTCCTCATCTCACGATTTCTTCTGTTTTATAGTTTTCTCTGAGTTTTTTTCACCAGTTGTACATTGCAAAACCTTTATTTCTAATGATTGCCTTGAGTTGTACCATTGAGAGGTTATATATCAAGAAATATGCACGCGGATCACAGAGTGACAGAAATGTCTCATGATTAGAAATATGTCACGAAACACATTTAAAAGTACGAGAAGTGTTAAATAATACTGGACTGAGATAAAAAAGATCTCACCATTTACAGGACAGAATGCTAGATTTTCCTATCTCGAAATACCACATCCTTAGCCTATACATCCATATACCTTTTAAACAACTTCTACGATTTTTCTGACTTTCTTTCTTTGAAAATATAATTCATTTGGTCCAACCACAATTTCCTGGTTGACTCTACCACGTCTTGCACGCATATTTGCACTGTACATTTGTTTCGTTAGTATTTATTTATTCATTCATTCTACATCCCTTAACCATCTCAGAGTTCTCTTTAAAAGCATAATTTTCACCATACGATAAGCAATAAGAATACCAAGAGCATTGACCATATGAAAGGCAATGAACCTATCGTAAGCATTAATTTTCCCCATATGAAGAGCAATAATCCTCTCAAGAGTTTAATTTTTCACCACATGATGAGCCTATCAAGATCGTGAATTTTCACCATATGAGAAGCAATGAGCCTATTACGAACATAAATTTTCACTATATAAGAAGGAATTGGACTATCAAGATCATGATTTTTTACCATATGATGAGATATTGGATTCTCAAGATCATGCATTATCACCACACAAGGAACAACTGGGCTATCAATAGTATGAATTTTCCCCACGTGAGAAGCAATTATGTAGGTTATAAAAAGCACATCATCATTATCATCAGCCTACATTCATCCACTGCAGGATACAGTCCTCTCTATGTTATTTCTAAGAAATCCTGTCCTTTGCGTATTGCTACTACGTAATCGATGCTTGCTTACGTATTTCGTCCACTCAGCGTGTCTTTGGTCTTCTTACAAGCCTTGTTATGTCTTTTGGATACCACTGGATTACTTCATACATCCAACGGTAGTCCGTTGTTCGGGCGACGTGCCCAGCCCACTTCTACTTCAGTCTTTTTGCGACCTCTATAACATCGTCATATTTTGTTTGTGCGCGTATCCATTCATTGTGTTTGAGGTCTCTCCTGTTATACTCGTAACATAGCATATATCTCTCCATGCTAGAGATTTTATCTCATTCGTACAGAAAGAGTCCATTTTTTGCATCCATATGTTAAGCTGCATTGGTTAAATACCTTCTGTTTGAGACGTATTGGGAGATTGCTCTTGGAAATATCGTTCAGTCGTCCAAAAAAAAAAACAACGTAAAGGCCACAACTTTTCATTATATGAAGATTAATTGAACCTGTTATAAATTTCGTTTGCGTCAAATCGCAATTTGAATAGATTTTTATTATGATATCAATGTTCGCTTTTTAATTCGAAAACCAATTCAACATAGCTCTTTTTATAATAGAGACTGTATTTTAATTTCTTTAATAAATTATACTTAATAAAAATACAGGATCAAAAGTGATAAGCACTTCCTCGAAATTAATCTATTTATTCAAAAGATTTTTTTCTCAGACGCCTTCATACATTAAAATAACATATTACGAACGTTATTCATGCAAAAAAAATAACACGTCAATCAAAAGAACAGTAGGTGTATTTTTTTATTTTAACCTTTAAAAAAGTAATCACGTTGAAGCTGATTATTAAAATGAATGTGGGCATAAAAGGTTGAGATGATATTGAAGCGATTCTCACACTGTTTTGGATCAAACTGTAAGACAAAACTAAACACTCGCGTCTTAGAGATGAACAGATTTGTTAAATGCACTGATTTTTGAACGGTTGCATTCGTCGTGAAGTCTCCATGGTTGCGTGCGTAATAGAGAAAAACGAAACTTGTTCCAATGACCACTTTCCATAGTTGTGAATAGTGGTTCACGGAGCAACTTTTCATTGACACCTTTGAGGTTACTGATCTCAACGATAGACCAACATACACGATGATGGTGTAGGAAAACTTTAGTTGTCTGTAGTACAACTTTCAAGTACCGCCGTCCTGGAAAATTGCGAGGCTGAGTGCAAAGTTTGGGCGTGGGGTCTTTTTATAGATTTATACCTATTATACCATAATATTATATCTATGTAAGGGTGGAAAATTGATGAAGTATAGTCCAAAAAGTTTAACCCATAAAAGACTCATTTAAAATGTACATAAAAATATTGTTATTAACAGATATATCCAGTAGATATTTTTTAATGAAAAAGCTCCGCCTTTTTCTGAAAATATCACAATTCAATACCATCTAAAAAGTATTTCAAAATATACAAAAAAACGTGAATTAGAGACCATCTATTCGACATAGGCTGGAAATTAGTGAATAAGCTAAACTTAATTTTTCTATTTATGTCATAAGCGCGGGGCTAGACGTCGTTGCACAGTTTGCACCTGCCTCAGGCCACCCTGTTACCATGTAGAATTTCTTATAACCAATCAGAAATATGTAAGATGCGGGTAATAAATAGGCGCAGTTCTTGACCGGATTCCAAGTGACATTTTCTATACATGGCCTAACCACCTCCAATGTATTAACCTTATTGCGGTTGTTATAGGCTGCTGCTGCGTCCGAAGATGAACCATTTTATGTGGCTATAACCATTGATGAGTCATTTTATGTGGTTATAATACTTGATACCCTTTTAAGGCATCGGTTCACAAAACCGAGAAGTTCTCAAAACTAAATGATAAGAACAGACTAATAGATAGATCACTTTCATCACAGCTACTTTTAAATAACTTCTACCACCTTAGAAATATAAAATCTAAGGTGTTTCGCTTTAAAGGCTTATAAGCACTTGCAAAATTGCTGTATGTCGTGCGCATTCTTCTGCAGTCCTCTCAGCATTCCGCTGTCGGCAGAGCTTGTAGCAAAGGTATACCCCTAGCACTCTGTGTTCTACGTCTGCTCTTGCGACTCTCCAAATTGCCAGTTTTTTCATGTACTCTTAGCGTGAAATTTGATTGAACAATTAAAGAATGCTTCAAGTGCATACTACTAATGTTGATATGCTTTCTATTTAGTTAAAACTGTTGTTCGTCGTTCTCTTTCTTCAATACAATGTTCGTCGGTCTTCAACACTACATTTCTAAATATTCTATTATTGATCGTTCTCTGTTATTTATTATCCAAGTTTCTGAGGCATACAGCATTAATGAGAAAATCAGATTTTTAACAATACGCATTAAAATATGTGTCTTTTTCTCCAGAACAGTTTAAACCTCGGTATAACACTCTTCGCCATACATTTACTTAATAGTAATTAATTATTTATGTAAAACTTAAAAGAGGATATCAAAACGACACATTTATTTACGCAAAATTAACCTGCGTATAAGGTTCAAGGTCCTGAGAGATTTGAGAGTTTCCCAATTGTTGCTAGGCAGGATGAGGAAAATAAGTTTTTTCGGAATAATTACTAAAGGACGAACTATGCTCAGTCATCGACCACATGCCAACACGGAACGTTTAGTCTCTGAGAACGGTATGTGCGATCATCCTGAAAAGTTTAGTTACATATTCGGATTTATAATAAACAGTGAGTAATAAATCTTTGAAACTTATTTTCGAATCATGCCTTCAGTGTTCTATTCCATGATCATTGATTTTGTAAATATTTGAGTCATTTGTATAAGATCCTTCGGAGTGCTGTATCGTACGGTTTGGCTTAAGATGCCGACGTTTAGAAAACTTTGCAGTTTTCATCTTCAGGGCTTATTTGTACTTCCGACGAAGTTGACTGCAAACTTTGCGATCATCTTAAAAAGTTTAGTTGTCTTCTCGGATTTATAATAAACGGAGAGTAATAAATATTTTAAACATATTTTCGAATCATACCTTCAGTTTCCCATTCTATGATCATTGATTTTGTATATATTTAAGTTATTTGTATAACGTTCTTCGAAGTATTATATCACGTGGTTTGGCTTATGATGTTGACGTTTTGAAAACGTTCCGGTTTTTATCTTCAGGGCTTATTTGTACTTCCGGCGAAGTTGACTACGAACAAGCCCTGAAAATGAAAACTGCAACGTTTTCGAAACATTTTCATCATAAGTTGATCGCGATACAACACTCGAACAAATTGCACCATTATATTGGAAACATTTCATTATACGCCTATAGTAAATAAATATACAGATAAAATATTTAACGGAAGGTAGTTTCAGAGTTTCCTGGTCATGATAGAAAAACACTCATTGAAATTTTCCGGAAATAGCGACATGAGGCCCTTCGCAATGGGTAGTATTTTCATCATAATTTTAAATGAACAAGTTGAGCGGCAGAATAATAAGGTAGTGACGGCAATGGCAATTGGGTACTTTCCCGCATCAACATTTTGCTACGATTTTTCCTGAAACCTTAAAAACAACAAAACTCACACAAATAACAAAAATTCTGATGTCAATAAATAATTTATCTACAAATCTGATATTAAATTCAAGTCACTAAGGAAATAAACGATAATATTTTAAAAATACTTCAATAATATTATTGAGGATATTTTAACCCAATATGATAAACTATAATTCAAAAAATGTAGGATGAGTCCTGTGACAGCTTACAAATTTGCCCCAATACAACCTTGTAACGACATTCAGTAATTTTAATTATTTTATCAACTTTAATATAAGTCTCAATTCTAATAAATAGCAAGTTATTTAGGTAAATACATCGCATAAGGTTGTATTGGGGCAAATTTGTGAGCTGTCACAGGACTCTTCCTAGAATTTCCGAACTATAAAAGGACTTAAAATAAATTGTGATAACACGAATTTGATTATATATAATATATATGGTATACCATTAAGTAATTTTCTTGTTAGGATATGAAAAGATGACAGAGGGCCAGACTTTCCTATTTCTCCTACGAATTGGGGCATGTAGGACCAATGAATGAATAAAACTAACATAACAAATATATAATGCTAAAGTGAGTAGAAGGTGTGGTGAGAAAGACCGAGGAAGGTATAATTGTGAACGATACTTTGAAAGAAGGAAACGTAGAATGCTGGAGAAATCATAAAAGTTGTTTAAAATGTCTATGGATGTTAAGGAGACAGCTTAAACGTAGCAAAAGGCTGAAAGAAGACGAAGAAATGTTATATGAACGCGTGAATTGAAAATAATACATGTAGCGATAATGTATCACAAAATATGGAATGAAGTGATTAGTGATGAATGTGAAGGCTGATACTCCCCTCGAATGGCACTGCCATTTTTTTGTCTTTTATTCGGGATACAAGAATACGAGTATCTTTGACTTCGGACATATTTATTATTAAAAAAAAAAAACAAAAAAAACTCACTTTGGTGTGCCATCGCTCAGTCAGAAGAGTAATTTTGCAATAGTGTGAGTAACAGTGCATTTACAAAAACTTATATAAATAATATTTTATATTCAAACATTGAAATGAACACACGTTTTGTAATTTAAAAATGCTGTCAGCTTAAATTGTAATAATAATAAAAATAAAACGAAAGTAAGTTTATTTAACATATTAATTGTTTACGCATGGCAGATTCTAGGAAACATTAAATAACAATAATGACATTTTTCAAGATTAAAAATAAATATAAGTACAAGTATTATAAAGTAAAAATGTTCATCAGCTTTAATTAGATTATAGCACATCAAAATAAAATGAATGTAAAATTATTTAACATATTAATGTATCATAATTACAATGCCTAATAATAAAGTTTTAAAATGAAAGTAGATGGAGTGATACTAAATTCTAGAAAACGTTAAGTTATAACAATGTACATTCTCAGCTTTCGAAAAAAATGGAATTATACACTACATTAGACAAAAATCGCACTCCTAATTTCGACATAGTAGTGTTTTTCTAATCACCGAGTATTTTAACAACAATACAAACGTGCGCTCTACGCGAACCAATCGTGTGGCATTCTAAAACCAATACAACTACATAAGTTGTGTAATACAGAGAGTTACTGTTACTCACACTATTGCAAAATGACTCTTCTGGCTGAACGATCTATACAGTGTGGAACAAACAGCTCACTCATTTGAAAACGAGAAAGGAAGAAAGAAACTCCATGGCACAGCTTTGCTTTTCAACTGAACTAACGTTGGAATTGCGAGGGGATCCTCGACTAGAGGCGCACATCAATGACGAATATTTCTGTACGTATGAAATATAATATATGAACTAATATTGGTGTGAAAACGGTAAAAAATAATGGTCAATCAACTCGTGAAGAGACAATCGTGAGGTTCTTAGCCTCAGTACAAGTTATTGAGGAAAAAAACTAAGGAATAACGACCCTGCCTGACCCTGGACATAATTTTTTTATGACATGTGTACTTGAAGATGGTTCGCGATTGCAAAAATATAGGAACAAGTTGATTACCTTCACAGTTCATCATAGGTTTCTTGAATATACACATATAACATTTTGGTGTCTACAGTGGTTTAAGAAGTATTTTTAACTAAAAAATATTTAACCGATATTTTTATAACAATCCCGTATTTAAAATATATACTCGTACATACCGTTACGCCGTTTCTATGACGATATTCCATATTTATTTATTTATTTATTATTACACAAGACAAGAAACATACACAATTTGCGAAAAAACAACAGGTAATTTAATTTGGACATACAATTTTAATGGATCTGGGTTTGTTGCCTTTCATTTGTCGTATCCCCAGTAAACTAGGATTTTGCCTGTATCTCACTGAGGATATTTAGCATGAAAAAATAAATAGATACTTCTTTCCGATTTTTGATTATACAAAAACAAAACCCCGTTGCACGTTCTCATCAACCTGACAAACAGTGACAATCAATTACAACTGGAAACATCACGCGAAATTAAAGTCCTAACACATCATCACTCCAGAAAGACCAAAAATATTCATCCCACAATATTATTTTTTATTTATTTATTATTTATTATTACACAAGACAAGAAACATACACAATTTGCGAAAAAACAACAGGTAATTTAATTTGGACATACAATTTTAATGGATCTGGGTTTGTTGCCTTTCATTTGTCGTATCCCCAGTAAACTAGGATTTTGCCTGTATCTCACTGAGGATATTTAGCATGAAAAAATAAATAGATACTTCTTTCCGATTTTTGATTATACAAAAACAAAACCCCGTTGCACGTTCTCATCAACCTGACAAACAGTGACAATCAATTACAACTGGAAACATCACGCGAAATTAAAGTCCTAACACATCATCACTCCAGAAAGACCAAAAATATTCATCCCACAATATTATTTTTTATTTATTTATTATTTATTATTACACATGAAAAGAAATATACACAATTTGAGAAAAACAACAGGTAATTTGATTTGGACATACAATTTTAATGGATCTGGGTTTGTTGCCTTTCATTTGTCGTATCCCCAGTAAACTAGGCTTTTGCCTGTATCTCACTGAGGATATTTAGCAAGAAAAAATAAATAGATACTTCTTTCCGATTTTTTATTACACCAAAATAAAACCCCGTTGCACGTTCTCATCAACCTGACAAATACTGACACTCAACTACAACTGGAAACATCATGCGAAATTTAACCCCTAACACATCATCACTCCAGAAAGACCAAAAATATTCACCCCACAATATAAATCCTACGAATTATCTTACTTGTCCTTTCAAAATATATTTTATTTGATTCAACCATGTTTTGTGTGGTCATACTCTACCAAGCTATTTTATTTAAAATCTCCATGCATTAATTTGTTATTACGACCTGTCCTCACATATGGGTCTGAATGCTGGGTATTGAGTAAGAAGGACGAATCTTCCCTTCTAATATTTGAAAGGAAAATACTCAGAAAAATATTCGGACCCATACAGGAAAATGGATCTTGGAGAGTGAGATATAATGAGGAGTTATACAGCATATACAAAGAGCCCAACATTATAACATACATCAAAATTGGGAGGCTACGTTGGGCGGGGCATGTAGCAAGAATGGGAGAAGAGAGAATGCCTAACAAGGTACTCTTTTCCAAGCCCCAAGGAAGACGTAGCGTGGGTAGACCAAAGCTCAGGTGGATGGATGGGGTGCAGAGTGATACAAGCGTGATTGGCATCAGGGACTGGAGCAATGCATCCCAGGATAGGAGGGAATGGCGACGACTGCTGGAGGAGGCCGGGGCCCACAATGGGCTGTCGTGCCATTGATTGATTGATTGATTAATTTGTTATGTCTTCATTCCGCCATCTTTCAACCATTGACGCTCCACATGTTTTCCTTACTGTATGCATCTTCACAGCTTTAATCATTACTTGTATAGTAAATATCCTATTTATAACAAAGGAGTAAATACATTAAAACAAACTATAGTATTCATAATTTATGTATTTTTTTAAATCAATTTGAAAAACACCACAAACAGAATTAGTTACTCAACAAAACAGAATATTTCAAGTGTTTTTGCTTGCTAGTACAAGTTCATTCATATTCATTGATGGAGAACACGAGTAGAATCTCGTTCGATGGCTATGGAATAAAAAAAATAATTAACATTTATACATCTAAAAAACCCATCGTATTAAATGTCGACGCTCTTGGATGTTGCTAAAAATAATAATCATGATTTATATTTATAGGAAAAATTTAGCATACGTGATTATTCATCAGCGTAACTGACCTATTGTATTATTTAGAGTATTATTATAGTTAAAAAATATATTTTGAATAACAGTTATGCAAATTTGTATCATAGATCAATTGTGACCGTTTATTTAAGTCTTTAGATCAAATATAGATACTATGAAAATTAAGTAAACAAAATGAATTGTAATTTAAGGTAGGATGTACTTATTAAAGCTTACACACCATCATGCCGTTTCCCTATCTAAGTAGGCAAAGAGGACTGAGCGCCAGAATTTCTGTCACAACACACATCTTTCGCTTCTTCTACATCTTGATACCATCTCATGCAACTCTTAAAATTTCTTACTTTTAACATTTTATCTTTCAAAATATCATTTACCTAATATAACTATATTTTCCTTGACGTTTTTCTATCACGTTTTTCACTCATGTTAGTCTTCATTCGTTTATTCGTTTTACATGCCCAAACCATCTCCAAGTTCTATTCTTCATCTTACTTAATATTTCAGCCGTATGTTCGCATTTTTCTCTCATTACTTAAGTCCTTTATGTATTTTACTCAGTACATGCATTTTGACAGAATTTTTTCGATTCCTTTGAATGATCACTTTTTATTTTATACTGGATTAACGCACATAAACGACGACCTCCGTAGCCTAATTGGTAAGACGATTATCTTTCAGTCCGGAGGTAGCGGCTTCGATTCCCGTTGAACCCAGATTTAAAAAAAAAGGATTCTAGTCTGGTTTTCACTAAAGGAATGTTTAACATCTTTCTGATTGGTTGAAATATATTGCTACATGGTAATAAGACCGCCAGATTATACTGTATACTACGAAAGTGTAATGCAATGCAATCAGATCAATAGCACATCGGTGAAACTCGTACGATGCCAACGGGCCACCTTATACATATTAAACTCAATATAACACAAAAATAGCGCTATGAAAAACTCCGCTTAGCGAAAGACTGCAGCGTATTAAACTTGCAAATCATCTTCTTAATTTAATATCCTCGCCACCGAAATATCCTCAGTGAGATATCTCATGCTAAATATCCTCAGTGAGATACAGGCAAAAGCCTAGTTTACTGGGGATACGACAAATGAAAGGCAACAAACCCAGATCCATTAAAATCGTATGTCCAAATCAAATTATCTGTTGTTTTTCTCAAATTGTGTATATTTCTTGTCATGTGTAATAATAAAAAAAAATTGATATGTTAAAACGGTGTATTTGCTAAAGTGCAATAGTTTGTACATAATAAACCATTACAAACACAGGCGTGTTACATTAATTCGTATTAAAATATTATTGTTACTATTATTATCCAACTGTAACCATTACTGGCATTAACCTTCACGGTACCACTGGGACCTGGTAACCTGAACTGGATTTTGCAAATATACTGTGAAATCGATAACACGCCTATCTCGGCGCAGCCGTGAAACTGTTATCGCAAAAAAGATCCACTTTCTTTGGTGGTTTTCAATGAACAAACCGTGAAAATCAATTTTAGTCTGTTTTGCGTGTTATCTGTGGAATTTAAATAAAGACGTTGCTTTTTCTCTACTTTTTTTCTGAATGACATATAAAATTATGTTGTGTTGTATTACAATTGTATTACATTGTAAAAGAGCACAGCATTCCTTGCAGGTGTCTAGCAAGTTATTGTATTTATTTATCAATTTTTAAAGGTAATAATCAAATTCTTTATAAATACTGTAGCCTGCGGAATGTGATGTTATCAAATCATTTTCTTAAAATTCTACTGTACACATTAATAAATATTCTTTGTTTAAACCAATAGGCATATTAACGAAATGTTTAATGCAAAGTTTTTCTAAATTATGGCATTTTCACTGCAATTTTTTTAAATTTGGAATGGTACAGGTTTTTTTTTTTTTCTTACACTTTGGTTTTATACAGTACATCCTGATGGGCGTATTGCCATGTAGCAAACTCTTCCAACCAACGAGAATTATGTAAAACAGGACTTAATAAGACTGGAGATCTTTTAAAAATATCTCGGTTCCAATGGAAATCGATCCTACAACCTCTAAGTCGGACAGACGTTTTATCCACTAGGCTACGAAGGAGGTCACACTTTTTTGTATCTAAAATGATATATAAAATAATTAAGAGCACTCTCCGACGTTTCTGTTTGTGTCTAATAATTTATTTGTCGTATATACGAGTAAAGAAAACTAAATTTAAATTAAAACAGCTACTATATAAACTTCAAAACATATCAATTAACTATATGATAATAAAAAAATATCTAAATTGTATTAAGCACTTAATCAAAACGGAAAAACGTTATCACACCTTTATTGCAAATACAATCTGGTCGGCTTATTGCCAGGCGGCAATCTCTTCCAACCAACCAGACAAAAGTAAATGAAGCAAGGTACGTGGCCGGATAAATCATTCAAATGACTATCCATCCCCACGAAATCCATAAACATATACGTGAGAACATGCCCACGAACACCACAAAGATGGACAATCACCCGAACTTTACTGTTCATGCAGAGACTCTGGAACTTGTTACAAATTAATATTAGACTCTCTCCTACATTGAGTAGTTTTAAAATTGACAAAAAAACTCTTAATTTATAGTCAGTAACATAACGTGTTTTATTCCTAAATTTTTCTTTCCTCTCCAGCATCCCTTCCTTTGATTGATGATATCTTACTTCTATTTTTAATGTGTATCTTTCCTGAGCTTTTAATAGATAAATAATTATTGAATTTTTTTGCAAGCATGTAACTTCCCTTATTTACTTTAGTCTGGTTGGTTGTGTCACCTGGCAATACTTCCGCTGGATAATTTAACAATATAGTGTTACAATGAATAAATAATTATTTTGCTAAATATAACTGTTAACTTCTTATACGAGTATGACCGTATCAAATAATAACAGACTACAGATTTTGGTATAAGCTAATAAACTATTTGATACCTTGAACTTTGTTTAGAGATCATGAGTGACCTTAAATGAATGAAAAACTTGAACTTTTAAAATTCGCTATTTTGCACTATTTCCTCAAACACCTATTTCAAGTTCAAATCAGATTATATATTGAATTTGGTGATTTGTATAATTTTGCAAAAAGCGTTTGAACATTACAATGAAATTCGTTGCTTAGTTGGTAATTAGCCTATCTCTAGGTTCGATTCCCGTTGGTAACCAATTTATTTTATAAAGGTTTCCCACATGGTTTTCCCTTAAGGCTTGTTTCAACATGTTTCTCGTTGGTTGAAATAGATTGCCGTGTGATAATAATAAGTTTGCCAGATTTTAAATACACTTGAAAATTTTAGCATTATCGTCTTCAGCGCCATGCCCCTATTGGGGTACGCAGAGTAAAAAGGTTTCCATTTCAGTCTATTCTTGCACATATATTTCGCTTCTGCCACTTCCATAGTTTTCACTATTTCTTGTTTCAGAATTGAAATAATTTAGTCTTCACTTTTGACTTCAGTTAACATTTACCATCATCGACCTCCGTAGCTTAATGGTTACATTGTTGACTTCCATCCGGAGGTTTCGGGTTCGATTCGCGGCGGTATTAAAAAAACGGATGCCAGTCTGGTGAATGAGTTTTTCTGGTAACAATACATGCGCCGAATAGTAGTGTTGCCAACACGTTCAATGCCGAACCATGAATTACGGGTCTACTTCAGAGGTTTAAAACATGAAGGTTCTTTTACTGGGACCGAAGACAATATTGTTTCCCGGCCACGTTCTTCAATATGTTCAAGACACTAATTAAGATATATTGATGGGTACTATAAAAAAAGTTCCCATTATATTTATAGTAAATACAAACTTATAAGTCATATGATTTGAAATCAATGCAATGATCCATTGTAAATGATTTCCGTGGTCTGGTTGGTAAGGCGCCTGTCATCCGTTGCGAATCGAATCCCATTGGTACTAGATTATTTAAAAAAAGAGTTTTAGAGTGGTCATCTCTAAAGGCCTCTTTAACTTCTTCTTGGTTGGTTGAAAATTATTGCTACATAGCAATAGTCCCGCCATATTATACTGTATACGACGAAAATGTAATATAATACAATAAGCTTGCTTTAACTGTCCCGCGATTCTAAAAGCACTAAGTTTATATGTACCCAATAAATATAGCCGTGCAAGGAATCATCCTCTGTTCTACGAGTACATACCAACTTACAGGACGAATATCATGGCTAAACACTCAGTCACGCGTGGTATAGAGATATTGAACCAACTGAATGACACGGTTGATATATTCTCGGTACCGTCTAGCAGTATGAGAAGAATCCTGGCTGATATTATTCCTAACGAATAAGCTAACGCTAGAAGCAGACCCTCTTTGTGTAACAGGAGAAATCCGTGCAAAGTGGATAAAAAAATATCTGAAAAGTACTATTTGGTTTCCAGAAGCAGATGTAGTTGACGACAAAAAAATCGAATAGAAAACGTAGGAAATGAATAATACCAAGGTAATCAAAAAGTGACATTAATTAACGGTTATTAATTAAACCAATCAAAAAGTTCCAGCTTACTTGGTTATCCAAAGTTAACTGTAATAACTGGTTAAGGAAGATAAATATTGAACTTGATGCTGGTATATAGAATAACTTTTCGCTTTTGTTTTCCAGTTAACGGAGAGAGTAATTTGAAATATTATTAACAGCAAGTTCAACTTAACCGGACATGGAATAATGATATGTTAGAGCCATTCCATTTAAGATCGGAAGATATTCTTCCTGTTTGATCATTTCTTCGTCGATTAACACTTCAAGGTGTTCGTTACTAGATGGAGACTACGTTTTCTATTACAAGTACGACTGATTAAACCGACTAGTAGCCTTGATTTCGTTTATATTTATCTGCATTATAGATACATCGACGTAAATAATAAAAAAAAAATAATAAAATAATAATTTATACAACGCCGTTTAAAGAGCAACCTCTCTTTAACACTTGCCTCCCTGTGATGGATAGCGAGTGACCAGGACTTATATTTTATTTGATTATTCGACGTTTTAATACACAATAAAAGGATTTTTATAGCTAATTACAAAAAATAAACTAGCAGATTTTGCATAATTTTAATTTAAAATATACATTTTTTTACTGGACGCTTAGCGTCCAGCACCGTGGTTGGCGGATTTTTTTAGCACAGTAAGACAAGTGTTAAGGACGCTCTAACTCAGGATTCGAATCCACTCATACATTTTGATAAGACTTTCCAAAAAGGATTGTCTTTAAGTGCTTTCTAAAAATACACACGCCACCTAGGTCTAATAATAATAATAAAAGTATAACTTATATAGCACCGTTTAGAGAGCAAACTTCCTCAAGGGCTCTCCAATTCAAGACTCTAGCTCATCACCATTGACTGATTTAAAATACTACAGAGTAAATATTTATATATACACACACATACAAGTTGAGTTTAAAGATAGGAAGGTAGTGGTATCGGCCATTAGATTAGATATTTCTCCACATCTACGTATGTTCAGAAAAAAATATATTTAATAAGAAACCCTTCAGAAAATTTACCTTGGAAATATAAATTACAAATAAACCTTCATAGATCGTTCGATATGTGATAGTAACACATTCGGCTTTAGGTGTAGTGTAGTGTTCATATAACATCATAAATATTTTGTTTATAGTTAAGGCATTAACGTTGTGGAGGTTTAAATACATTATAATTTATTTTTATCAAACACTGTTTATTCCATTTTTTGTGACGGTATAACCCTACCGGTTTCAAGGCTTTCACCTCATCTTCAGGGGAGCACAAATCAGACTTCTTCGTGCTCCCCTGATGATGAGGTGAAAGCCTTGAAACCGGTAGGGTTTTACCGTCACAAAAAAGTGGAATAAACAGTGTTTGATATAAATAAATTACAATCATAAATATTGATAAAACCTCCCCAAAAAGGTTATCTGTACACGTCATTTATATTTCTGACACTAGGATTATGTTTTTTTGAAAATTTCAAATGTAGCAAAACTATCTTTTGACACCACTGGCTTGGAATAGCCAATCGGTCCGAAGATGGACCGATGTAAGGCTGAGTTGAGTTAAACGTTGGAAGAGATTACCACAAGGCAATAAATCTGCCAGGTTTTGCTGTATACAGTGCCGCATTTTTATAGATAGCGCCTCTTGACAGTTTACAACTTGCGCCCCATCCCCTTACCCCTAATACGAAATTAAAATCATGTTTGCCTTTTCCGTTTCGGATAATGATGTATTTTGCCCTACACAACAAACCACTAAAGTTTACGTCTTGCCTTCTTCTCCACAAATGCATCTATGTTACATTGTCATTGAATTTCATATTCACTGTTATGTCTGATTCTATTGATCATATGGTGAATGCGTTTAGTCTTTTTTAGCGTGGTTCTTAAATATGTTTTAAATCGTTTCAATAATGAAAAATTTCGAAATAATTTGTTAATTGGTGTACATAAAATATTCTCAAAGTGAAGTAAACATTTGGATAAACTTTATTAATGTTCTGTTAACTATCCGTTTGCTATGCTGTAGTATTGAACAGTCGTGGATATTATTAGATTTTCAATATGAACTTATCGTTGTTGAAAGCCATTTACGAGTATTTGGATGCCCTTTTGACTTGGCGCTCCTAGGCAAATGTCTAAGTTTACTTGTTAGCAAACCCGGCCCTGACTGTATATAACAGTGTTTCTTAACCTTTTTGAACCATGGCTCAGATTATGGTAGTAATGTTAGTTTGGCGACCCAAGTTAAGATTAATAAAATAATGCATATAAATGACATTTAAATACTTTTTATATTTTAATAATACAAAATACTTAACTTTGTTATTTTACTTCCTATTTTAAGGAAGGCAGAATGACGATTTCTGTTTTTATGAAAATATTTTTGCTGTTGAAACTATTTCGTGACCCATTCAAAATGACATTCAACCCAATTTTGGGTCGTAACCCAAAGGCTAAGAAACTATGGTTTATAACAAAAGCTTAATTTAATATAATACAGTCCAACACAGGTTTTGTAGATTGACAATATTTTACACATATCTTCTTATTATATAGTTTATTATACAGTATTCTTATTATATTAGTTTTGTACTGCTTTTTATAATATCTTTTTGAAAAAAAAGGATTAATTTTTGTAATTCGTTTAATCAAACACTGTTGATTTCACTTTATATAACGGTACAACGTTATATGTTTTTACCTCGTTTCAAACAAGACTTGTTAACGCTCCCCTGATGATGAGGTTAAAACCTTGAAACCGGTAGGGTTATACCGTTTTATAAAATCGAATACAAGACTAAACAAATTACAATGCCTTTAAACCTCCACAGTATTAATACCTTATTAACTTTGTATGATATAAAAAATTATAAAGTTTTATTTGCACAAAAAAACGTAACAGTTTCAGAATTGGAAACCAATTTTAGATTTAATTTTGCGATTGATATACCCATCAAAAGTAAATAATTGCATCACTGCGGATGCTAGGCGTTGAACTGTGAAGATGTGATCAATAAACGATGTTAAATAATGTGAACTGTTACATTATTGTTATATAATTCTAATTTACATGCCCATACATCAGTTAATGGCGTGTTTGTGTTATATTAATCTTCGTATTGACAGCATATCAGCACAATGATATAAATTAGTTTACTAATGACTCTAGATAAAATATTAAACAAACTTTCAAGTATTATTTATTGAATTGGTATTAATATTGTAGAACACTATTTGAAGCTAAGTGATTTTATAAAAAATGCAGTGGCATAGCGAAGGTATTTTGCATTCGGTATATTTGGTCTCAACGGGATATATGTTAGTTACAGTTCATACAATAAGGGCCACACTTCAACTCTTAAAGGAACATTTTCCAGATCAAATTATCTCCTTAAAACGACGATTTTAGACGACCCCCGCGATCTCCTGATTTAACCGCGGCATACTTTTCCCTATGAAACTACCTTAAAGGAAAAGTTTACTTGAACAAGCCACGTACAATAAACAGCTTCAAACAAAGCCACGATACACCCATAAACAATAGATAATGCCGTTAAAATGTCCTAAAGAAAACATCCTCTTGTGAGCAAGAAAGAAGTGATAATTTAACCGATTTGATTTTCCGTATTTAATATTAAAAAAAATTATGAATCAAAGATTTTATTTCCGTTACAACATTAATTATGTTGATTTAACTTTTTTTTTCCAAGTTAGGAAAATAAATAGGATAGTTACTTTTGCGCCATCCTGTATCTGTCACAGAATAAGCATTAATTACAAAGTATGATGATGCGGAATCTTTACGTAACACTCGCTTTATTGGGGCACTCGAGACAGAGTCACAAGAAGTGTTACGAATGTTACGCGAGACTCAGTATAAAAAATGATACCAAACTTATATTCATTAATAACTTCGAAACCGGTTTTTCGAGTCATGCGAACCATCGCTCTTTCTTTTTTTTTACGTGTTTTTTCTGTAAGAATTAAGTTTCCGTTTCATCATCGAAAATATTACAAAAAAAAAAACCATACCACACAAGAATATTTAATAATAAATAACTGTCATTTCACTAAGTATGTTGCATTGGTCACACGGGAATCTACAAAGTTAAAGCCGCAACTTTTGATAAAATAATACTACACAAGTTAATTAAGTAATATACAACATTATAATACGCTTTTATTGTAAAAACTGCTATCTGTCCGGTTTATTTCTATGCGTTTATATATTACAACCAACCAAAAAGTTGTTAAAGATATATGAAGTGAAAACTAGATAGTTTTTTTTTAAAATTGGATATCACAGGGAATCAAACCAATTATCTCCTGATTGGAAGACAAGTTTCTTACCAATTAGGCCACAGAGTTCGTCAGTAGCATAATAATTAATCACTTGAAGTGAATAAAATTGTTTTGAAAAAAATTCAAGTGGATAAAAAATACATAATTATCCAGTGTGAAGTGTGCTCGAGAAATATTAAAATGCAAAATGGTTTGAAATAAAGTTATTTCATGAAATCGTTTAAATTCAACGATAGATATTGCGTTATTTTTTTGATATCAGCATTGAATGGAAACGTATTCATAAAATTGCAACCTACTGAGATATCTATGGATAGAAAAATGCAAATTTGCCTCATTTGCATTTTACTTGTTACAGTGAATTTCCGAAACACAGACGAGTGCAATTTTATTCAAGTCTTTCTGAGGAAATTAGAAAGCATATATGATATAGGTAAAAAGAAACAGTGTAATATTAAACATTTGATCCTAAAAATTAATCAAACCCAATATATGATTTGTTTATGACACTTACGTTGTATATAGTATAGTACACCTGGCGGGTTTATTGTCATGTAGCGATCTCTTATAACTAACCAAAAATATGTTAATGAAGCCCTAGTGAAAACAAGACTGGAAATATATTTTTTTTAAATTTGGGTTCTAACGGAAATCGAATCCCCAACCTCCGGTTCGGAAGACAGGGATCTTACTCACTAGGCCACGGATGTCGTCTGATTATGTGGTACTGAAATTTGTGACGTCCGTAGCCGAGTTAATAAGACGTATGTCTTCTAGCCCGGAGGTTAAGGATTCGATTCTAGGTAGGGGTAACCAACTAGAATATGGAAGACACTTCAAGATCAGACATTTTAGCTTATAAGCCAAGGGCCTTTCTTAAATATTCATATCAAGGTATTTGAAATAGACTTTTCTAGGACACAACTTAAAATATGTTTGATTATCTGGGATATGTCAAAAAGTTTTGACAACTCTTCTAGACCTAGATATTCTACCTAGTAAAAAATATAGAATTCCATTCCAAGTATATTTCGCTCAAATTGTTTAAACCTGAGTTATTTTTTTATTAAAATGTTTACAACCTCTGGTTGTATAAATCCAATACTTGTATATTAGCAGATCTTAACGTAGTAAATTGGGTTGTCAATTTAATCATTTAACTCGCATGAAGGAATTTCTTAAAATAAGACCAAAAGTTCAGCTTAACATAGCTTTACAACTAGCCGCTCCGCTTGGTCGCTCAAGCGGACTGCTTAATGGCTCGCTAATCGGCAATAACAAAGAAAACTAGGCGATTACCTGTGTATTGCATCATTATTTATAAGTGATGTAAAACCGAAAGAGATTACGTTGATATGTATGTGGTTACTTGAATGAAAAGTGAAAAAAATATGTATAAAGAAATTGAGATTAGAAATCGTATTGCGTGACGGATTATTGAGTTATAAATTTCTTAATCATAAAAAAATGAAGATAACCGATAAACCGTTTTTTTTTTAAATTAAATGTCATACTAAGACTTGAGTGTTTCAATTATGAACTCGGTGACCTAGTTGATAGAAGCCTGTCTTTTAACACGGAAATTTCGAGTTTGTTTTCCTTTAAAATCTAAATTTAAAAAAAAAGCTTTCTAATCTGGTTTTCATTTCAGGCCTGTAAAAAATATTTCTAGTTGAATGAAAGAGGTTGCCATATGGCAATTAGTACACCAGGTTATATATACTGTATACGAAGAAATCGTAATACAGTATAATGACGATATCCCTGGCCTGGTTGGTAAGATATTTGTCTTAACAACCCATAACCCTGTTGAAAACCAAATTTACATTCTTTCAAAATCTGGTCTGTTTGATCCAGCCACATTTTTCTCGGTCCATCTCTTCCACACGCACCTTGCACTTCTGACTTGTATACTTGCTTAGTCATTCTGTCGTCATTCATTATCTCTACATCTCTAAACCATCTTAACCCTTTAACGGGCATAAGCAGAAATCGGTCGCATATGCGACCACCCTTATTGTTATACTAATAAGGATTCATTTTCTTAATGAAACGTTTTTAAGTACCACAAATGTCAAATTGGCAAATGTAGTGGACGGACAGAGGTCTTATTTAAGATGGATCGTCGTGAAGTTAGCTGCATATTCAGTAGCAATGATGTAAACATCCGGTCAATATATTGTCAAATATGTAAATAGGTATTATAAATAAATCACCATTCATTATATCTCATATAAGAATTTTATTTCCTAATACAACTTTAACTTTGATATTATTACCTAAAGATTCATTGGTCACTTTTGCGACCACTGACATGACCCCTGAAATGGGCACAGGTCTCATATGCGACCGCCTCATATTCAAAAAAAAAATATTTTAAAACACATATTCGAAGAAATAAAGTTGATTTGATACACATAATAATGATTTATTCAACAAAAAACTCAATATCTCAAAAATACTAACTTGCCCTATAAAGGATTAAAGCTCCTTTACTTATCTTACTGAAAACATCCTTTTTATCTATGCATTTATTGGGTCCTTACATGTGAAATTGGCGTTTTGTTTGGGAGGAACATAAAGTTGATTTTTTTTTAATATAATATATTTATTTAATCAAAGTATGTACCATTGCTATCGATGCACTTTTGCCATCTCATAGGTAGTTCATCGATCCCTTTACTAAAAAAACCATTCGGACGGGAATCAATAAAATCTTTGAAGTCGGTTTGGACTGCCCCATCGGAGTTGAATTTTTTCCCTTGCAAGAAGTTATCCAAATTTCGAAAAAAATAGTAATCTGTTGGGGCAAGGTCCGGAGAGTACGGTGGATGTCTTAGACATTCCAATTGAAGCTCTTCTAATTTGGTAGCCGTCTGTTGTGCAGTGTGTGGTCTAGCGTTATCATGAAGCAGCAGTGGCCTAGAGCGATTAACCAGCCTCGGTTGTTTAGCAGCTAGCTTTTCCATCATGGTTTGCAGTTGCTGACAATAGACATCTGCCGTAATCGTCTGGCCAGATTTAAGAAAGCTGTAGTGAACGACACCAGCACTAGTCCACCAAACGCTCACAAGTAACTTTTTTGGAGTCAATTTTCGCTTGGGGCATGGTTTTGCTGGTTCGGCAGGGTTCAGCCATTGCGATGAGCGCTTCCGATTATCATACAGGATCCACTTTTCATCACAGGTAATGATTCGATTCTAAATCCCTTCATTATTGTGCCGGTTGAGTAATGCAACGCAGCAGTCAACGCGCGTTTGTTGATTTGCTTCACTCAATTCGTGAGGTACCCACCTTTCAAGCTTTTTCACCTTCCCAATTTGCTTCAAGTGAATTAAAACAGTTTTATCACTAACACCGCAGCCTGCAGCTAACTCGGACGTGGTTTGCGATGGATCCGCTTCCACAATAGCCTTCAATTCTTCATTATCAACTTTGGTCTCCGGCCGTCCACGGGGCTTGTTCTGCAGGTCGAAATTTCCAGAACGAAAACGTTGGAACCAAAAACGCACTGTGTTTTCTTTTGCGGCACCGTCGCCATACACATCATTAATCCTTCGAGCCGTTTCTGCAGCACTGGTGCCACGGTGGAACTCGTACTCGTAAATAACGCGATATTTCAAGTTTTCCATTTTGTAAACTGAGTGACGCAAAGAAAAAAAACAATTGAGGAAAAAACAAATGAATTGTAATTTTCGAAACACAAATACTTGAGTAAATAGCTGTATAAATTTGAGTTTGAAATTCCTAACCAAAGAGAAGATATTTGAGATCAAAGTTGCAAGTACGGCAAAACGCCGGTTTCGTATGTGGGACCTAATATTTCTGATGTGTTCATTCCGGCTTCTTCATACATTGACCAATCAACAATTTTTCCTTAGTGCACGCATCTCATCACAGCATTAGTCTTACTTTTATCCTTTTTTTGTCAAGTCCAAGTTTCAATTGTATAAGTCAAGTTGTGACCGACACAGTGTTATATTTTGTAATTTTGCTACTGTTGATATTGTGCGGTTGTTGTACATTACATTCAGTGCTCCATTCATCTTGTTCCTTGTCTACCTTTCTTTCAATGCCCCTTTCAACTTGCCCATCATACGTTAACATACTGCCCAGATAATAAAACTCAATTCTCTCACATGGGCTAAAAACTACAACACTTATTTAACACATTAAGTATAACCAAAGAGTGAGGCAATCAAACATAGAAATAATAATGTAGGATTTGCAATATACAAATCCAACACCGTGGCGCGACTATCGTTGTGTTTTACTATTATTAATATTTTTGTTTTATCGCTGCTTGAATCATGCCAACGAGGATGCTTTTCCTACAATAACTGATAGATAGGGTGTGGGCTGAAAAACATCTGGTGTCCACGTGGCTGGACTCACCCTATATTGGTGGGGTGTATCTTGGCCGGGGGGGGGGGGGGGGTGTTATTAGATGAGCCCAGACCTTTTGATAGCTTCTGTTTTTTAATGTATTATCTTTTTAATGTGATCTTGAAATGTTTCTAAATGTATTATGTGCATACTTTGTTGCTATCAATAAACCTGTATTTATTTATTTTTTTATAATTCCAAAGACTGACTGTTTATACAGTAAAAAATGTGTGGAAAAGTCGGAGTATTGTTAGAGCGCCCTTGACAAGTGTTTGTTCTCCTAATGGTGCTATATAAATAGTCATTGTATTATTGTTATTAAGGATGAATGATTGACTAAAAATACCAGTAGATAATCTCAGCATAAGCGTAGCGCAAATCCTTGATTACACAGTCGCTGCACCTTTTATAATAAAAAGACAATTTTCATAGCGCCCTTTAGAGAGGAGACTCTCTTCAAGGGCGCTCTAACTTGAGATTTAAACCCACTATTATTGACATATTAAAAATATAACAAAATAAATATACTCGTATATAAGATGAGTGTAAAACTATAGGAAGATGGTGTCTGCGACCATTAGATTACGGTCATCCTCGCATCTGCATATGTTTAGAAAACTTACCAAGGGAATACGACCTACATATAAACCTTTATAGATATTTCAATATGCGATGGTTGCACATTTGGCTTTTGGTGAATTGTATATATGTTTGGTGTTCATATAACATCATATGTTTTGGTGAATTGTATATATCTTTGATGTTCATATAACATCATATGTTTTGGTGAATTGTATATATTTTTGGTGTTCATATAACACCATATGTTTTGGTGAATTGTATATATGTTTGGTGTTCATATAACATCATATGTTTTGAAAGACCTCCCAAAAAAGGTTGTCTTATTTATTTATTTAACACTTTTATTACAAATACAATCTGGCGGGTTTATTGCCAGGCGGCAATCTCTTCCAACCAACCATTCAAACGTAAATGAAGCAAGTTATATGGTTGCATAAATCATTCAAATGACTATCCATCCCCACGAAATCCATAAACACATAGCATATGCCCACGAGCCCCACAAAGACGGACAATCACCCGAACATTCTTTTTCATATGCAGTGAGATACCATCAACCAAAAGAAAATGAAGGGATGGTGGAGAGGAAAGAAAAAATTGGGAATGAAATACGTTATTTTACTGACTAGAAATTAAGATTTTTTTCAGTCTTCGAGTGCTTCTTAAAGCCGCACACGCCACCTATACCCTTTTGAGGCAGATCATTCCACGCCACAGAACCATCAACGGCTCGAGCTCGGTCATAATACCTTCCCTGTCATAAACATTCTGGTTGATTGAAATAAATTGTCTAAAGACCCAATGGCAACAAGACCGCAAGATTATATCGATTAAGGCCTAATACTATATAATAAAATTTAAAAATGTATGTTATGAAATTTGAATCCAAATTGATTTTGAAATTTCTTTATCTTGAACCGTTTATTTTTAAAAAAAAAGTGATGTATCTTTTTGAGGTCTGTAGAGTTACGATGTTTGGGTGTGGAGCCAATCAAATGATAGTTATCGAAAATATCGATTAATTTGTTTTATTCTGCACCCAGTTTAAGGGGCCGGGCTAAGGTAAAATATATATTACATAAAGAAAAATTAAAATAATTAAAATATATTGATTTCATGTCATTTACTATTTATTTGCCCGATAACGATAAGCAACGGTTTTTAAATTCCTCGGGAGTATTTTTACCAACTCCAAACAAATTATATTGTTGAAAAATATCGTATCACCATTCTTATTCTTCCCAGTGCCATGTCAGGTCCCCCCAACATTGAATATCACCTGAGAGTAGGCATCTTTGTCCCCGGCAGCCCGAAAAAGATCCCCAACGCTCCTTATACCAGTCCAATCACGTATATTGCGGAACCAGGAGATTTGCCTCCTGCCAACACCTCTTCGGCCTTCTATTTTGCCTTGGATGATCAGGTGCAGTAATTTGTACTTTGCTCCTCTAAGTACATGACCCAAGTAGGACACCTTTCGGATTTTAATAATAGTCAGCAACTCTCTATCAACTTTGACTCCTTGAAGAACTCTTGATAATAAAATAAATAGTTTGCCCATATTTTAGTATCTTTTCGTTATTAATTCAAACGTTAATCGTTTGTCTATAGTTAAGTACTGTGAGTATTTGTCATTATTGATCATTAGTCCATATTTTAATACACTAAATCATTAATCCTATTAGACTACAATAAGTTTTTGATAAAAAAATATGTCATTAGTCTATATTTGAGTACTCTGAGTATCTTTTGATTATTAATTAAAAAAAATAATAACTATTAATGTCCATATTTGAGTATGGCGAATATTTGTCATTATTAATTTAAATAAATCATTAGTCCATATTTGACGACTGTGATTATCTATTCATTAATAAATAAATATTTAGTCCATATTTAGTGATGTGGGTATATTTTAATTATTAATTAAATATAAATCATTAGTTCATATTTGAGTACCGTGAGTATATTTTTACTATTAATTAAACAATAAATCATTAGTCCATACCTATTTGAATACTGTGATACTGCATAAATACACTGTCTTATTAATACGTCTTATACAATATAACTTAGTGGGATTATTGCTAGTGTTGTTAAATATACATTAAGCGAAATCCGGACTGTTACCCTATTTGAAAACAAATGTGTACCGGCAGAAATCGAACCCGCAACTCCCAGTTCCCAAGACAGACTTCTTACTAAGTCACAGAGGTCGTGATAAGTCAAATTATTATTTTTATTGTATTTCGTACAAATTACGGTATATGATAAGAGAGATCGGCAAAAATCATCGTAGGCAATTTAATTTTTTTGTATTTTTTAGAAATTTTATAATCTTCCCAAAGTTTATACTCAACACTATATCCCAGATGGACGCCATTTATTTTTTCAATAGTCTTTCTTATTACCGAGATTTATTATTCTAGACTCGTGGAATCCCTTTGTTCACTTTTTTTTAGTTCATCTTCAGAAAACTCGATACCGAGATACTTCCCACATGGAAAATAATAGTGGAAATACGAGTATATATGTTTGCTTTTCAACATTTTTTTAAGTACGGTCCTGTTGAACGTAATGTGTCGTTATAAATGATTCGATCTTGCTCGTTCTCACTCCAACTGTAAACTTATAGAGAGTATGGTTATAAAAGCGAAGTTGTGGTGGACTGAACATAACATGATACGCATGGGCGATCATAGGCTCCCAAAACGCGTCTTGAACGGAGAAGTAGTGAGCAAGCGAAGGGTTTGTGGGCTGAGAAAGCGCTTGAAGGACAGTCTGCGAGAGCCGCTGACTTTGTGCGGGGCGCATAAGAACTGGGAGCAGGTGACTCAGGACCGTGGAGGATGGAGAGCCGTCTGTTTTTGGGGTGATAGCGTCTCAACGACAAGACGTGTAAGAAATAATCAGCGTGCAACAAACATGCGTCAACATTGCCAAGTGATTCAGCAGGATCCACAAGCCTCTGACATTTGCGGGAGGGAGTACACATCTAGGATCGGGCTGTTTATCACAGAAGATCATATCGACATGATCAACATGGAAGAACAGCTAAAGATTGACGTTGGAATGGTGAGAGGAACTCGACTACGAGACCTAGCGATGACGATGAATGTGGCCAAAAAAATAGGCAACTTATAGGTTATACGACGGTGGTGTTGTACGTTATTTTCCTGCCGCACTGCACATGATATGCACATGTGAAGCCTAGCAGAGTCACCATTCTGTCACGTAGAAGAAACAATATATTTTAAAAATTAAATTTAATTCTTTGAATAATCTGAGCCAGGTTTGATGCGAGTGGTTTTAATAAAATCGTTCAATATTTTTTTACAATGTCAGAGAAATTACATGTAAGTATTATGCATGCAATTTCGTAATAATATCAAGACGAAAATTGCGTCATTTAGGGCAAGTCGTTTACATATTAATGAAACTCTTATTCGGTAGGTTAAATTAACGACTTTAATAATTGAAGGTTACATTTTAACCGTGGTTTGTACAGTTTTAGAAACATAATTAACTGCTTTAAAATACACGTGAGAATTACATTGAACGAATAGTTTAAATATAACAATTTTCTTTCAAAAAATACAACGTAATAGTAGGAATAATTATTATTATGCATTATTCGTAGAAGGTTAAAATATGCAAAGCATTTAGTTTATGTTAGTCATGGGTCAAAATTTATCTAAAATCTAAAGTCATGATAATAGTTATTTATGATAATTATTGTTTTTAAGTAATTAAACGAACACGCTGATGAGCATTGTTGTGGATCTGTAATATTTCATTATTATTTAGCACGCTGATAGGAGAATTTTTAATTTTATAATTAGTTTACATTTTATACAAGTATAACCAAATAGAAATGAAATATTTCGATTATTAAAAATAAAAATTACTTGAGGGAAACTAAAATTAAGTTAGTCCATAGTTATAATATATAAATTTGATTAGTTCTCAAGATATTGATTTATTAAAGTCTTTGGCAAATGTTTGTACTATATATTACTTTATTATATAAGAAAAGGTGTAACTAAATTATTTATGAGTATTTTATATATATATTTTTTTGTGTATATTTCTAAACGTGACACATCTGGCGGGCTTATTTCTACTCCAACCGATTATCAGTTAATCTTGTAGACATTAAATTGACTAACCAATGACAGAATACAAAAAAAAAACATTAAAAAATGACTAAAATAATGAAGGAAAGGGATTCGTTTAAGTGTAAGGAAGGGAAGCAAATGAAAATTAGGATGAAGAAAGAAAATTTGGATAAATCAAAATTATAATATCTCATTAAAAAAAATACAATTCTCTCTTGAAAATTGTTCAGAATAAGTGTATTATATTTCGCTTTTGTCTTTTACAGTACAACCTGACATGTTCATGTTGTAATCTCTTACATTCAACCATAAATATTTACAAGAGGTCTGAAATGACTTCTTATTTTCCCCCCTTGTTTTAACCCATCCATTTGGTGTGTGTTAAAACAAGGGAACTTTTTTCCACGATCTTGTAAATCACTCGGGGCTAGTCCGAGACTCCTCATGTCCTGCTCCACTTTCGTGTATAGACTCTTTTTGGGTCTTCCTCTACGTCTATTTAGGAGTTCCCAATTCGTAACTGTCTTTAGTGTAGACCCTTCATTCCTCCGTTGCACGTGCTCATATTAGCGTAGTCGTGCTTCCCATACTTTATCTACTTTTATTGGCGCCACTTTGGTTGTTCCACGAATTCGTTCATTTCGGATCTAGTTCAATCAAGTGACGCCCTGTGACCAACGTTCCCCCTAATTTTTTCATTGTGTGTGCGGTCCATCAACATATATGTGCGGCGTAAGGAAAGAATCTGGGACTGTATTGTACACATAGCGTGTGCTTGTGTTAGTCAACTCCTGTGTGCTGATTGGTCAGTTTTTAGTATTAGTGTGTCATCTTGTCAAAAAAATAGTGTCATCATGATTTCTAGTAATAATCTGTACTGTGTTTCTTAACCAATACGTTTCTAACAAAACAAATAAACATTTATATTTCTTCAAAATTTTCCATTGTGTATTTGTACATAAAATATAAGCTTTGTTAGAAATAAATAAAACTTCTTGTTTCTTTCTAACTTTCTTTTTCTGTATCAATAAACAAATATTTGTTCTAAACAAAAAATCCACTTCTGTATTTTTAAATGAATAATTAATAAATAAACTAAATAATCTGAATTTAAAATAAAATCATGGTCACCCTTCTACACTATTCTTTCCTTACGGTGCGTGGACTCTATATGGTGTTTCCATGTTCCGCACACATCTCAAAGAAAGGAACCTGAGAACCCATCATAAAATATCAAATAAAATATATAATTGCGCAAAACAAAATATGGCTACAAATTCCTTTCTTTGAGATGTGTGCGGAAGATGGAAACATGTGTGCGGACATTTTTTAACAGATGTGCAGCCGCACACGCGCCACCTTAGAGGGAACGTTGCCTGTGACCACCGTGGCATACGCATCTCCGCGACATGAAGCAGTTGTTTCTTTTTTTTTATCTATAGAGACCAATACTCGGCTTCATGTAATATAGTTGGCTTGATCGTTGCCTTGTAGATCTATCTGAAATGGCTGATACCCTTTTTAAAAAGTAGGATATTCGAAACCACAATCTCCAGTTCTGTAGAGAGATGTCTCACTAAGTGGACCGCGAAGGTCAATTATGATTTAATTGTAGACAAAATATGTTTGTTATTAAAAAAAACAAGTTTATTAAGGAACATTAAAAAATAATATGCTCTCATTAGAACTGGAAAAAAATCATAACGAATTCACTATAATAATATTCGATAAAAAATACTTCAAACAATGACAATAAATTTTAATCATGTTCACTGATTATCATTGCCATGTTTAAAATTGTTCTCTTCCGTGATTTTAATCAATAATTTGATTATCTTTATTAAAATTACAATTAATTAACGGAAAAGCGATATTGGAGGCTTTATGTTCGAACTAACTACAAAGGCGTGAGTAAGTTTGTTTCACAGAATCATGGTAAAAACGACTAATGAATAGGAAACAATGGAATAGTGAAAAAGGTTCGATTTAAAGTCACGAAGGTAACTCAAGGTTTTACTATCATGTATTTAATTCAAATATAAAAAAAAGTATACATTTGAAACATATTTATTGTATTAATAAGTTCTCACAAATTGTTTGAAAATCTGTATTGGAGTATATGTTAACAAAACAATGACAAACAAACGTAAGGTAACATAAATATCAATGAATTGTACAACGTTATAAACCTGCGGAAGGTCAAAAAATAAGTCTTCTTCTTCTTCTTCCTGGCACTGTCCCAACTCATTGCCTAGGTAGGCTGTTGGGGCCGGCTCTTCTCGTTCTCAGGCTGTATATTCTTCGGTTCTGGGTATCGCTTTCACCTAGGCCGTTTCTCTGCAGGATTTTGGAGCATTGAGTCATCCAGGAGTTCTTTGGTCTTCTTCTGAACGGTTGTCGAGGAAGATCCACAGACATTGCCTTATTTACCGTATGGTCTGGTGGTCTCCGTCTTATGTGCCCGTACCATCTCAGCGGTCGCTCTTCCCGCTTACTATTTATGTCAGTGACCCCCCAGGCTATCACGAATGCGTGAGCTCTTAATTTTATCTTTTAGTGATACTCCTGCCGACCACCTAAGCATTCGCATTTCTGCTGTTTCAAGTTGCCTAGAGTAGGAGCTGTACATAGTCCAGCATTCTGAGCCATACATAATTGCGGGTCTAACGATAGTCTGGTATACCTTTCCTTTCAGTTTTATAGGCATTTTTGGGTCACACAATACTCTGTTACCGATCTGAATTTCATCCATCACACACTTATTCTATGGTCAGCATCCGCTGCGCACCCTCCGTATTTGTGAATGAGTGACCCCAGATACTTAAATGAGTCACAGCCGGCTAATGTTTCCCCATGCAGTTGCATTGAAGGAGTTGTGAAATTTGGGTCTTGAAATGGCAGGTACATATATTCTGTCTTTCAGGTACAGATATAAGGTCAAAAAACAAGGAAAAAGATAAAATAAAGGACTAAGGTACGAATTCATAGTCCGACCTGAACTATAAATATTAAATCAGAACGATTTGACACTTGTGAAAAAAATCTACACAATAACTTAACTTAAAGTCTGATTGGCTTTATTTAGAAAATCAATGTCAGTTTGACAAATCATTCTGTTTTAAAATTGAGTTATAAATGCCAAAATTATTAATCACTAAATATTAACTATTTTTTGGAAGGAAAAATTAATACGTAAAATGAAAATTTCGTACAAATTTGTCGCAGCTTCCTTGAATAAGGAAGTCACGTGGTCTCATTGTCTCATTTGAAAGTTTGGGAGTGTTTGAGGTTCGACTCGAAATACGAGTACATATCACGAAACGTCAATGTAAGAATTCAGTATTTAGGCTGGACTATGAATTCGGCCCTACTATTCATATTTACTTAATTATTTATTTAGATACTTTACTGTATATATCATACCGTCACGTTATATCCCTGTCAGGGTAAGCATAGATGACAACCTTTTCGGGTCGGAAAATAGGCAAGATGTCTACCAACTAGGCCATATAAGCCAGGGATGCCTATCGGTAGAACGGATTGACGTTTTCATTGTAGCTTTGACGATCCTCTTTTTTCTGTTAGGTGGTTGATTTTTTCTTTTTGTAGAAGCATCGTTTGTGTTTCTTCATTGAACAGTGTTATTGTAAAAGCTGTAAGAAATCATTCGGTGCGGTAGGGGAGGAATTTGAAAGTTGTCGTAGGGAGGTGGTTTTTCAAAGTAATAAATAAACTTTATCTGTTATGGGAGAAAAGTACGAACCTGGCAATAAGGATTATATTCCCATGCAATAAATTATAGCTTAAAAATATTAACTATCCAGTACTTTTTACTATAGTTCGGAAATTCTAGGATGAGTCCTGTGACAGCTCACAAATTTGCCCCAATACAACATTGTGTAATGTATTTACCTAAATAACTTGCTATTTATTAGAATTGAGACTTATATTAAAGTTGATAAAATAATAAAAATTATTGAACATCGTTACAAGGTTGTATTGGGAAGCAAGGTTGCAAATTTGTGAGCTATCACAGGACTCATCCTAGAATTTCCGTACCATAGGGATATTTTTTTAAGAAAGATCCACACACCCTCACAAAGAATGTTGTCATCAAAGAACTTTGAAATTGAATTCAAAAATATTTTCAAAATATATTTAAGTTTTTGATTTATTTCTGTCATTATCGACGGTTTATTACTTTTTATAAATGATAACATATTAATTTAATACGATATAAGTAACGAATTCTACCTTTTTTTAATTTTTATCATTAAAATATATCACGTTTATGTGTTAAAGTACATTGTTTGATGGTATCTATTCGTGAAAACGTTTTATTGTTCAAAATTATCAAATAAAGTTTATCGGTTGCTTGGGGGTCGATTTAAATGAAAAAAAAACAATAGTTTTTAGAATTTTATAAAAATAATAATTTTAGTAATTCTTTTGTGTTAGATACTTACTGAAAGTATTTTTTTGCCCTTGAACCAAATCTAATTGAATCTTAATTATGTTGTATTTTAATTTCCTCTTATTTTCTGCAAAATAATCTTATCTTTAAATATATTTTTTTGTGTTGTTTATAGTTAAGGCATTTTGTGGGGGTTTAAAGACATTGTAATTTATTTTTATCAAACACTGTTTATTCCACATTTTTGAAACGGTATAACCCTACCGGTTTCAAGGCTTTCACCTCATCTTCAGGGGAGCACAAACAAGACTAAATTATGTTCGAACTGGTACCGATATACACGCTTCAACGGTTGTGGGCTGAGGGGTAAGCGGGGCATGGGACAATTTCGGCCAAAAGCGGAGAGATTTTTGGGATATAACTGTTTACCAGATGTTCGGATCGATGTACTGACTTAGAAATTTCTAGGGTCTCTAATCTGCCCAATTTATTTCCGTTACTTCTGATATGTAAGAATTTGTTTGGCATCATCGATACTTAATTTTTTTTGCAATAAACAATGTTTGACAAAAATAAATTACAATATATTTTTTTGTTTAGTTGAAATCATAAATTATATTTATTTTCATTAGAAAGTTTTTTTTAGCTGCCACAATACAATATTTACAAAACAATTTACATCGTTTGAATGGCAAGACAAGAAGTAGACAGTATATATACATATTTATGTCAAAAAAACCTCAATTTTGTGGATATAGAGAACCACTAGGCACAGCCTGTGGTGAAATAAATTTGTACATTATTTCCCTGCTCCAAGATCTGTGGTATGTCCAGCCAGTCACCGATGTCCAGATTCAATGTATCTCTGGTCATCCATTAGCCTAAATTTGAAAACTAGGAAAAAGTTAACGTTTTTTAGCTGTACACAATACGCCATTGGACATTTATTGTCATGTGGCAACCTCTTTCAATCAAAGAGAAAGGTGATAAACATGCATTAAGTTAATAGCAGACTTGAAACCTTTTTTTTTTTAATTTTGTAGCAAAAATACTCGAACAGGGTTAAACTGATTGAATGTTTGAAATAGACACCAAATTCACATGCCGTCTCTATTGTATAATATCCTTAACTGTCCCGCCACCCCCTTTTATCACGCCGAAAATTTTCAGCGTCTTTCCAATCATGGATAAGCGTTACGTTCAAACATAGATTATCTATTGGCCTTTCCAGTTCACCGCTCCTCTTTTTTTACGTCATCCTTTACTGGCCATGCAGTGAGACTCTGGAATCAGTTACAAACCAATATAAGACTCGCTCCGTCTTTGGCATGCTTTAAGAAGCGACTGAAAAACTCTTAATTTCTAGTCAGTAAAATAACATGTTTCATTCCTGATTTTTCTTTTCCTTTCCTCTCCACCACCCCTTTCTTTTCTTTTGATTGATGATATCTCACTTTATATGAAAAATAATGTTTGGGTGATTGTCCATCTCTGTGGGATTCGTGAGCATATATATGCTCACGTTTGTGTTTATGGATTTCGTGGGGATGGATAGTCATTTGATTGATTTATGCGACCACGTAACTTGCTTCAATTACTTTTGTCTGGTTGGTTGGAAGAGATTGCCGCCTAGCAATGAGCCCGCCAGGTTATATTTGCAATATAAGTGTTAAATAAATAAAAACATGCAACCCCCGGTTGAAACACAGGCGTCTTACCAACTAAGCCACGAAAGTCGTCATATACGAGTATATATATATATATATATATATATATATATATATATATATATATATATATATATATATATATATATATATATATATATATATATATATATATATATATATATATATATATATATATATATATATATATATATATATATATATATATATATATATATATATATATATATATATATATATATATATATATATATATATATATATATATATATATATATATATATATATATCACTATAGTTCGGAAATTCTAGGATGAGTCCTGTGACAGCTCACAAATTTGCCCCAATACAACCTTATGTAATGTATTTACCTAAATAACTTGCTATTTATTAGAATTGAGGCTTATATTAAAGTTGATAAAATAATTAAAATTACTGAACATCGTTACAAGGTTGTATTGGGGCAAATTTGTGAGCTGTCACAGGACTCATCCTAGAATTTCCGAACTATAAGACGTTTAATTAACTAAAATGAATAAACTTGATTTTAAATATATTATTGTTATAACATTAAGGTGTGTCGCCATCGGAAAAGGAGTCCATTTGAGCAGTTGCTTCTTCGTCACCACGCGATTTAGTGCTCATAAAAAAAAATATCGTCTACTGTAGAATCGTGCTGGATAAGGACTTACTTTTTTTCCCCATAACAGCGAGGGTGGTAGTGGGATCGAAATGAACTGAATATATTGCTATAAATCGTTCACAGTGTCAAAACGTTTCATTTATGGCGACTTAATATGTGCTTCATATTGTAAGGTTCAACTCTAAGGATTACAAAATACTATTTGAAAGGATAAGAGAATGTAAGTATTTATTAATCTCAAGAGGCGAGAATATAAGCATTAAGTAGACTATTTTATATAACTTCAGCGAAAGCAATTCGTTTAAAAGGAACAGCAAGCGCCTTCATAGCATGAATTAACTATTCACCGCAAATAAATGGAACCGCAATGAGTTGGGTTAAATTAAATCTACTTGTCATGTATTGTGAGATAAAATAGCCTTGAACAAATTGTACAATACTAAATTGAATAAGATAAATTAATTGCTATATATGTGAATATATAACAAGTGTTATGACTCTTAGCTTTGCGAACAAATTAAAAGGTAGCAACAGTGGTGTGTATAAACTTTTATGTGCTGACTGTGATAATTTCTATATAGGAAAGACAGGAAGATCTTTTGAAAAGAGATTTCGTGAACACAAATCCGCCTTAACAAATCCTCTAATTTATTCTGAAATGGCTAATCATTGTCACCGTGAGAATCATACTTTTTCTATCGATGATGCCAAATTCTTACATATTAGTGGCAACGAAAATAAATTGGACAGATTAGAGGCCCTAGAAATTTCTAAGTCAGTATACCGATCGGAACATCTGTTGAACAGTTATTTCCCCAAAATCTCCCCGCTCTTGGCCGAAATTATCCCTAGCCTTCCTCACCCCCCAGCCTCCAACCGTTGAAGCGTCTATATCGGTACCAGTTCGAACAGCATTTAGTCTTGTTTGCGCTCCCCTGAAGATGAGGTGAAAGCCTTGAAACCGGTAGGGCTATACCGTCATCAAAAAGTGGAATAAACAGTGTTTGATAAAAATAAATTACGATATATTTACCAGTAAACAGGATACTGGTTTCCCTATCAGGACCTAACCAAGAAGTGGCATGACCGACTGTCTTTATCCAATTCAGATTTCAAAGATCCATAAATGAAATAATAAGTAATCAATGAACTTAGAAGACGTAACAATATTTTGTCTGATTTAACGTTAACAAAGTCAATAGGATACTAATATATCAGCGCGCACGCGCATATGCGCGCGTGCCTGTGCGCGTGCGCGCGTGCCTGTTACATATACTAAAACTACACCGTATCAAATAGTATTTGTTAAGATAATAGCTCATAATAGTATTTCGGTATCAACTTTGATGTATCGAAGTGAAACGTGGACCTGGAAAATGACTGATAAGAGTCAAATATGATACATGCTATACTAGAAATGCGTACATTGAGAAGAATACACGCGACTTTAATGTATGACAGAATGCGGGTTGAAGTGATTAAGGAAGAATGTGGCTGTTATATTGACTAAGAAGAAAAAAATTACATTGAGAGGGTTTGGGCATATGGAACGAATAACAGAAGAAGAATACTGAGAGGAGCTGAATAAATGCTGTAGAATTGCGTATATAGAGAAGAATACACGTACGAGAGAATATGGAATGAGCTAACCAGCGCCCATATTGTTGTAATAGTAAATTTTTTTTTATTAATTATGAGATATTTGAAAATTTATAATGCAGTTTAAAATTAATCTTTGAACGTACTAAGCATTTAACTGGTTTAATTTCCAAGATCAAAGTAAGGCGGACAAGTAGCATGAAAGCCTTCAGAAGGGTACTTATGGTATATCATCGCTCTTTGATTGATCTTGGAGTCTTTGGGCGTTAGAGAAATAGATTTGATTTTATATGTTACAAACATCATTAATTTGTGATGATAAATTATATCTGTATATCTTCGTTGGCCTTTAGAACTTTATTTAATACTTCTCCATTTCTGGTGTTCTATCAGCAGACACATGAAGGCACGATTTTTATTTAACATAAAAAATAGCTCAAAACAAGAAAATATTGATTTAAAAAAATGCAGAAACCGAAACTAGTTTTTGATCGGTCGAGTAGTTTCATAAACGTATTTATAACAACAACTACTTGATTACCTCAATCAATAGAAGAAGGATGAAAGTCATTGACCATGATAAAACCAGTTGACCAGATATATCCAATGAATTCATAATGTCTTTCAGAGCCTGGGCGAGGTATTTTGAGACATTAATTCGAAAACGTAACCAAACAATAAAGGGACATTTAATTTCTAAACACTTTCGGGACCGGGTAAAATTGCTGTGATATTTTCCGTTTATTTTTAAATGGGTGTTTTTTTTCTTTCCAAGAAAACATACTTCTTATTTCCAGTGTCATGTCAGGTCCCCCCAACGTTGAATATCACCTGAGAGTAGACATCTTTGTCCCCGGCAGCCCGAAAAAGATCTCCAACGCCCTTTATGCCAGTCCAATCACGTATATTGCGGAACCAGGAGATTTGCCTCCTGCCAACTCCTCTTCGGCCTTCTATTTTGCCTTGAATGATCAGGTGCAGTAATTTGTACTTTGCTCCTCTAAGTACATGACCCAAGTAGGACACCTTTCGGATTTTAATATTAGTCAGCAACTCTCTATCAACTTTGGCTCTTTGAAGAACCCTTGTTCTGCTGACCATATCCGTCCAGGATATCCGTAGCATTCTCCGGTGCATCCACATTTCGAATGCTTCCAGTCGGTTCAAAAAAATACTCATCTTCAGTTTTTTAAAACAGTGAAGAAAACGTTATCCCATAATATAAATCGTTGGATGAAAATTTAAATGTTAAACATTCGTTACTTAATTTTTTAGCTTTCAGTGCGGAAAAATCATCACTAACTTTATCGAAATTGATTTTGATCGAAACACAGAGATCAAATATTCAATAAATCTCAAATAAGTTTGCTTGAAAAGTAAAATTCGTAGTTGATCCATTATTTGGATCCATAATGGAGGGTAGTTGACATTTATTATGATAATTGAGTTATTCGTATCAGCAAAGGTGGTACTTAAAAATCGGATTCGGGAATTAATTGTTGGCCAGTGTGAGATAATAATAATTCGGTTTTCCTCTCACATATTAAATTCTTCAGCAATTTAGATGTGGCCAAGTATTTTTATTACTATTCACAATTTAGATGTGGTCAAGCATTTTTATTACTATTCACAATTTAAATGTGGTCAAGTATTTTTATTACTATCATATTCACAATTAAGATGTGGTTAAGTAACATATTTTATTACTATTCACAATTTAGATGTGGTCAAGTATTTTTATTACTACTCACAATTTAGATGTGGTTAAGTATTTTTATTACTATTCACAATTTATATTTGGTCAAGTATTTTTATTACTATTCACAATTTAGATGTGGTCAAGTATTTTTATTACCATTCACAATTCACAATTTCAAAATTTCATCGTTTTAATGAAAAGTCGAATCGTAGAGTTTAAGCACATATCAATGCTCACAATCATTCATTTTGTAGATATATAGAACCGCTTCACTAGGTAAGGCCTGTGATTAAGTGGTCTCAGTTCATAATCACAAATTTCATTGATTTATCATAAATACTAAAAAAAACTCAACTAAAGGACACACTTAAATCCTTAGCTATCACATAGACATTTCATATTCTTTATAAGGACATTTTGACTAATTTTCAAAATTTTTAAAGGTTACCTTAACTTTTTATTTTATACATTTTTTCGCTATTTTTCTTTTTCTCTTCCATTCCGATATTGCGCCCGAGGCTAATATCCTATTTGTCTCACCCTTGTCTCGGCTCTGGTGTCTTCGTAATGTGTATTTTAACAATATCATTGATTGAGTACGTTCTTGTAAGTGAACTGTAACAAAATTAAGTCAATCAGGAAAACATTATTTTTAATTGTGCCATCCAACACGCAAGTTAAAGTTTTGCTAGCGGTAATTAGTACCACCTGAACGAAAACTGAAAATTCAGACCCTGCTTATAAAATTACATACATTCTTGCATTTAATGATAAGAAGTCAAAGTTGCTGATTCGATCGGGCTGATTAGAAGTGCTTGAAGAAATATTAAAAAGATTTTAAAATGAAAAAATGAATTCAATTTTTAATGAAGATTCTTACAGATTATCTAATACAGTAATTTTTAAGGTGAAAGAAGTGCTTGAGGAAGTATTAAAGTGTTTTTAAAATGAAAAAATGCAATATATTTTTAATGAAGATTCTTACAGATTATCTAATACAGTAATTTATAAGGTGATAGAAGTGCTTGAGGAAGTATTAAAGTGTTTTTAAAATGAAAAAATTCAATCTATTTTTAATGAAGATTCTTACAGATTATCTAATACAGTACCCGGCGGTAAGTAATACACATGAGGCTTAAGAAAGAGACTGTCGACCATAATCGGCTAACTTCGGCTTTGTAGAGCGTCGTCTCTATCATTCATACACGTGTTCCGTCACGATTTGTCCGTCGTTGTCAAGCGTTTTAGAGACAGAGACGACGCTCTACAAAGCCGAAGTTAGCCGATTATGGCCGACAGTCTCTTTCTTAAGCCCGGTGTGTATTACTTACCGCCAGGTACTGTACAGTAATTTAAAAAATGCGATCTATTTTTAATGAAGATTCTTACAGATTATCTAATACAGATTATCTAATACAGTAATTTTTAAGGTGATCTTAAAATACTGTATTTTTGGACGATAATACGCACCGGACTATAAAACGCGCCCCAAATTTATGAATGACGTTTTTTAGAAAATAATATTTACCACACAAAATATTTCTTAACTCTAATTTTTTTATTATTATTACCATAACTTGTACCAGCAATATTCAGTTCATCTTTACTCATCTCAACAATATTCATATGTACAAACTCTGTTTTTTTTATATTATTATTACCATTACTTGTACCAGCAGCATTCAGTTCATCTTTACTTGTCTCAACAATATTCATATGTACAAACTATATTTTATTTTATTGTTATTACCATAACTTGTACCAGCAGCATTCAGTTCATCTTTACTCGTCTCAACAATATTCATATGTACAAACTCTATTTTATTTCAATATTATTACCATTACTTGTACCAGAAACATTCAGTTCATCTTTACTCGTCTCAACAATATTCATATGTACAAACTCTATTTTATTTCAATATTATTACCATTACTTGTACCAGCAGCATTCAGTTCATCTTTACTCGTCTCAACAATATCCATATATGGACATAAGAACAATGTACACCTCATTCACGAGCAGATTTATCGGTGGTGTCGGACGTCTGTATTTGTTTTGCGCGCTAAATGAACTGTCAAATTCATATATTGTACATACGGAGACTCAATAGGTATAGAATATAATGTGAAACATAAAAACTAAAATTAAGGGAAAGGAATTAATTAAAAAATAAAATGCGTGGGTATTATAATTAAATAAATGTATAGGTATAAGAAAAAATACGCGTTTAATATTTATTTTGGTAGTTTTAATTATTTTCTGTATGAATCTATTACCATGTATCACTTATCTTCAGACCATAAAACGCCCCCAATTTAAAGACGATTTTTCTAAGTAAAAAAGTGCGTTCTATGGTCTGAAAAATGCAGTACGTTTTACACAAATAAAAATGTAATGGACACATGAAGAACCAATGATGAAAAAAAGTAGCTTAAAAAATATTCTAGTGACTCTCTAGAACTTTCGAATGAATTGCGTAATAAGGAGTCCAGATTTAAGGATTTAAGGTTAACTAAATCTTACATAAAACTGTACTTTAGTAAACTTTATAGATGCAGTAAATCGATTGCGTAACATTGGAAAGGAAATCGTCATGTGAGATCCATGGCACAAGAACTGTAACAAGCGGAATCCGTACGTGATGTAGTGCATCCAGTTGCATCATGAACACTCCTCGTGTACTGCAGTTGGCTGGAATCCAAATGAAACCATAGGCCGGAAATTTATTAAAATTGCAAGTGCGATACGATGTTGGCATTTCGTTTTACTCTTCAATTAGCATATCATGAAATGAATCTATACCCAGACGATTCTTGGTAGCTGATGATTTTGTTTGAAAGTGTGATTTTTTCACATTGAATCACGCTTTTATTGTATTAAAAATAACTGGGGGGTATCATTAACTAGGCCATGGAGGTTGTCAAAATATATTAGTTTATAAAGAATAGAAGTTAAATATAAGTTTAGTAGTTTGTAAAGTATAGTAGTTTGTAATGTAAAGTGCAATACTTTGTAAGGTATAGTAGTTTTTAAAGCATAGTAGTTTATAAAGTTCAATAGTTTGTAAGGTATAGTAGCATAAAGTAAAGTAGTTTGAAAAATATAGTAGTTTGTAAAGTTTAGTAGTTTGTAAACAATAGAAGTCTATAAAGTATAGAAGTTTAAAAAGTATAGAAGTTTATAAAATGCAGTTGTTTGTAAAATATAGTCGTTTATAAAGTAGAGTAGTTTACAAATTATAGTATTATAGTTTGTAAAAAATAGTAGTTTTTAAAGTATAGTAGTTAAAATATAGAAGTTTATAAAGTGCAGTTGTTTGTACAATAAAATATAGTAGTTTATAAAGTAGAGTAGTTTACAAAATATAGTATTATAGTTTCTAAAGAATAGTAGTTTATAAAATATAGTAATTTGTAAATTATAGCAATTTATAAAGTATAGTAGTTTATAAAGTATATAAGTTTATTATATAAAGGAGCTTCGAAAGTATAGTGTATATAAGGTATAGTAGTTTATAAATATATAGTAAGTACTTAGTAAATAATAGCAATTTATAAAGTATAGTAGTTTATAAAGTATATAAGTTTATTATGTAAATGAGTTAAGAAAGTATAGTAGTTTATAAGGTATAGTAGTTTATAAAATATAGTAGTTAGTAAAGAATAGCAATTTATAAAGTACAGTAGTTTATAAAGTATATAAGTTTATTATATAAATGAGTAAGTACTAAGTAATGAATAGCAATTTATAAAGTATAATAGTTTATAAAGTATATAAGTTTATTATATAAATGAGTTAAGAAAGTATAGTAGTTTATAAGGTATAGTAGTTTATAAAATATAGTCGTTAGTAAATAATAGCAATTTATAAAGTATAGTAGTTTATAAAGTATATAAGTTTATTACAATATATAAAGGAGCTTAGAAAGTATAGTGTATATAAGGTATAGTAGTTTATAAATATGTAGTAAGTACTTAGTAAAGAATAGCAATTCATAAAGTATAGTAGTTTATAAAGTATATAAGTTTATTATATAAATGAATTAAGAAAGTATAGTAGTTTATAAGGTATAGTAGTTTATAAAATATGGTCGTTAGTAAAGAATAGCAATTTATAAAGTATAGTAGTTTATAAAGTATAGTAAATCTCCGATAAAAAATGAGGATTCAGCTAATTAATCAATTTTGCAAACATAACTTGAGTCAGAGGTCCATAGCCGCGTGGTAACGCACTGGACTTCCGTGCGGAAGATCGTCGGTTCGAACCCCGCTCTGTGCTACTTACTGCTCTTCAATGACACATGGGTTTTTCCGCCTAATATTCTGGGGTATAAAGATACCTATGACTTCGGTCATATCTATTCTTTAAAAAAGAGAAAAAAAATATATGTTGGTGTGTTCCGATCATCTCTCTTTGTTGTGCCATTGGGTCCAGTACAACGGTGTGACCGGTGAGTTTGCTGGTGTGCAGCGTCTCACTCACTTAAAAAAAACTTCAAGGCACAGCTTTGTTTTCCAAGTGAACTGACCTTGGAATGACGACGAAATCCTCGACTGCAAGGGCCAGATGATTGAAACGAACGAAATTTCTTTTAGATTTTTTTTCCTTTTTCTGTGCATTTGATTTGATGTAATTGGGTTAAACCTGTATCTTACTAAACTTAATAACTTTATGTACATACATACCATCGCGCTTTTTCCCTGTCAGGATAGGCAGATAGATCAGAGCACACAACTTTCCTATCTTGGCACATATCCTTCACCTCTTCTACAACCACACACTTACTCATACGACTCCTACCAGTTATCTGACTTTCTACGTTTTCTTTTAAAATACTTTTCACTTGGTCATATCATACTTTCCTAAGTCTTCCTCTTACACGCTTTCCACTCACATTTGCGCTATATATGTGTTTTGTTAGATTTTCTAAATTCATTCATTCTACATGCCCAAACCATCTCAAATTGCTCTTCTTCTTCTTACTCACCACATCAGCTTTAAGTTCACATTCATTCCTAATCACTTCATTCCGTATTCTGTCATGCATTCTCCTCATGTAGTCTTCTAACTGCACGCATTTCTGCAACATTGATATGGATTTTTTCAGTCTTGTTGCTCGTCCAAATTTCACTCTCACACATCAAACTATGTGTCCATTATAATGGACACCAGGTCTGAAGATGTTAAACTCTGTATTTATTTATCTAATAGCAAAGTGATTATAATAACTCTCTCATGGTTGTGCGACTATTATGAGAGAATGCAATGATAGCGTTCTGAACTATGTGAGTACTTCTCGTCCTATTCGTCTTTATAAAGGAAGAAACCTACCCTATCATATATTTATATATTTTATTTACATACATACCATGACACCGTTTCCTTGTCAGGGTAGGCAGATATGAGATAACACCAGACTTTCCTATCACGAAATACATCTTTGGACTCTTTTTCTTACGTACATCGTAAGATTTCTAAGACTTTTAAATTGTTTTTTTTAAATATCATTCACTTGATACAACTAAACTTTCCTTGGTCTTCCTCTTCAACGCGACTCACATTTACGCTGCATATTTATTTTGTTAGTTCTTCTTCAATCATTTGCTCCACATGCATTCACCATCACAGAATTCACTCCGTCCTTTTACTAAACACAACAGCCTTAGATACATACACATTCATCCGTAATAACTTAATTCCTTATTTTATCATAAATTTTCCTCGATATATTCTTCTTAGGGCACGCATTTCTGCAACATTGATTTAAAGCTTTTTAGTCTTTTTCACGTCCTCGTTTTACTCCTTTATATCAACATTGGTACTAAAATATAATTGTGGACTATCTATTATACTAGATAAATATTAAGGGCAAAAGGCAAAACGAAAATAATGAAACAATCGAGAAGCCCGGACAATAACCCTCAACACAGCACTCAGTTTAAAGGTAGATATAACTTTCAGGTAGTTGATGACTTTACCTACCTGGGATCCACCATAACTAAGGAAAATGAAGAACACAGAGATCAAACGAAGGATGCGACAGGAAACAAAACACTCTTCTCTCTTCTCCCAGTGCTTAAATCCAGAAGTGTCCATAGAAAAACAAAAATCACCCTGTACAAGACCATAATTAGGACGGTAGTGACATACGGGTGCGAAGCGTGGACGATGACAGCAAGATCCGCAGAGATGATGGACGCATTTGAGAGGATAGTGTTACGTAAAATCCTGGGGCCCGTGAACGATGGCGAAACCTGGAGAATACGATATAATGATGAGCTGTATAACATTTATAAAGCTCCCAGACTCTCTGTACATGCCAAACTGAGATGGGCTGGGCATGTGCAGAGAATGCCGCCATCGCGGGTACCTTAGAGGATCCTTGAGGGACATCCGGGCGGAAGAAGAAAGGTCGGTAGACCTAGGCGGCGATGGGAGGATGAAGTTAAAAAGGACGCGGCCCAACTGCTACAAGTGACAGGTTGGAAGGCCGCGGTGGGAGACAGGAGGAGTTGGAGGCGAGGATTGATGGAGGTCATGGCCCGATATGAGCTGTAGAGCCATCGAAGAAGAAGAAGAAATATTAGGGGACAGATAAATATATATGTAGAAGACCAAGGCAGTATGATTGTATCAAGAAAATAATATTTTGAAAGAAAGAAATGTAAAAAGTCAAAGAAATCTATTTTCTTTAATGATCGGGCATAAAAAAACTTACTCCGGTGAAAATCTGAACTTAAAGTGTACGAATTAAGTAATTATCAGTGTCTGTTTCCATTCCACATACTTATCGGTACCAATAGCATGTGGGAAAGTGAAAATGTCTTTAATGTTGAATAATAATTAAAGATGGCGTGAAACCACAATACTCGTATATTTGCGGTTGATTTAGATTTACTGCCCTCACACGGGAATGTGATTAGACCTGAACGGGAATTTAAAATACTATTCAACATCATTCCACTAGAAATCGAATGACTAGTTTGTTTTCAATTCCGCAATTTTACTAGAACTTGTCTTTAAAATCTCTTTACGTCTCATTGCAAAAGATGGACTTAATATGTTTTCACCTGCAAATTTATTAATAATAATAAAAACTGATAAAACATTCTTTGAAATTTAACTTTTCTCTTCACAAAATATGATTTGAAAATGTTTAAGTATTGGTTGCTCAGAAAGTTATTTCATATTTCTCGGATAAATGTCGTTAGGAAATAAATTCCTTTCCAAACGTGTTTAATGCATATTATTATGAAAGGTAATAGTTTAGCGCATGTTTTGGCCATTGTCAACCCTAATTATTTGAACTGTTTATCATGTTATTTTAAAGATGAAACAAAATACGTTGTTTTTTCAGTGTTGGATATTTTTTAACTACCGTAAAAGAAAAAAATGCTATATGAATACAAATATATAATATGTACAGTCAAATGTGGTTTAAAACAAATTACATGACAATTCGATTGATACGACATTCTAAGATGGTGTCCGCTATGAAATACCAATTACAACTGATTACGACCAAATCAAGGCTTTGATCGAGAATAACCAGAGTTCTACGACACAAGAGATTGCTGAGATTCTGGAAATATCGAAAAAGATCGTTCACGAGCATTTGACGAAAGTTCATTTTTGAATTTACCTTAATTTTGTTTAGTTAGTCTGTGTCACCCATCTATTCGACATGTCCAAACCAACGTGTTCTTTTTCACTCAACTTAATATATCAATTTTTAGCTAACATTTATTCTTAATACATTACATTTCTTACTTTGTCCAACATCTACATACTTACTTATTCTTCTCAATACGGGCATTTGCATCGTATTTAGTTGACTTCTTTCATAAGATTTCCATGTTCACGTTTCACACATTAGTGGCTGTCTCGTTAATTTTCAAGTTCCTTCACTAGATCTCAGATCTCAGATCTCAGTTAACACTTGCCACCCTGTGATGGACAGCGAGTGGCCAGGACTTATATTTTATTTGATCATTCGACGTTTCAACACATAATAAAATGATTTTTATAGCTAATTACACAAAATAACCTAGCAGATTTTGCATAATTTTAATTTAAAATATACATTTTCACTGGATGCTTAGCGTCCAACACCGTGGTTGAGGGAATTTTTTAGCACAGTAAGGCAAGTGTTAAGAGCCTAGAATATTTCGTAGTAGTAACCGGTGTTATAAACGTATTCTTAAGTAGTAATCGGTTTCCAAAGTTTAGTAGCTTTCATTGATCGAATTAAAAATGCCAAAATGTAATAAGAAATTAGGCAACTTCTCAATTTGCCTTCTTTATAAACTGCATGGACTGCAATGGCACGTATTACAAACGCATTATTTTTATTGAGTTCGCATATTAATCCGGTTACATCATCAATTTCGGTTATTTTTTAATTGAAGTCTTTCCAATTATCAAAGTGATCATAAAATGGTTGGCTCGATTCCAATCAACGTAACAAATTAAAAAAATATTAACGCACTGCTGTGAAAATTCGTTCATACGTGATAGAAAATCTAGATTGTTGGGTAATAAATGAACAGTTCTTAGCATTTATAACCGATGAAAATGTATACTTATTGACTAAATCAGTTAGGAAAGTGTCCATCGTCGCAAGTCTGTCTTGAAATTAAAGTTACACTTCTAGTATTCGTAGATCAATACTTATACTTTTAGAAGGGTAAACGTTATTATCTCAGAAAATTATAAGGATTTCAAGAGTTTTTTTTACGTAAGCACTGTGGAAATTCGCGTTTATTGAAATATAAGTAAAATTAAAACACTTTTTAATAAATTTGAAAATATATATTTTTAAACCGAACTAGTTTCACATGACTTAGAGCAAATTGAAGAATTCTGCTATTTTGGTAGTATTTTCTCAGATGATGGAAGCGTTACGAAGATATATTGAACGGTGTATAGCGATAGGAAACAAAGTTATTGGCGCACTGAAACGTATATTTTTTTAGTGCCCCATTGATTTTGTTTATATTTTTTATAGCTTATATGCTTGATAATCAGATGGCACTCTTGTAAACGACATTGGTGTCTCTCAACTACCCTTATTTTCTGTTGAACTAATTACAAAGCGCTTTTGAGGTGAAGGAATGACTAATTTTTCAGGATATTGCTGAATTTGCTAAAGTTTGGTCGCATATTGAAATATTAATAATGGCTGGGTTCTTATTTTTTTCCCATTAGTTGTGGCGTATAAATGCAGAATTTTTAGTGTTTGTAAATCATATAAGTACTAATTTGACTGGGGTTATTATGAGGTGATTTCAATGATCGGGAAACAGCGTGACGCCAAATTATAAAAAAACGAATACAATACAAAATCTAAATAAATTTCTTTTCAAAGTTTTTCACAAACTTTTTACTCAGTAAATATGAATATTTAATAAGCGTGCGAATTCTAGTTTTTTGACATTTCTTATTTGTTGAATGCGGGCTGCGGGCTCTAATTACAGTGTATTGAAAACATATATTACTTTTATCGGTGCCTTGCCTGTTTGTTGACGGCTTTCCCAATACACCGATCTCTTATTCTTGCACTGTCCTTTCAACACAATCCCCTTCGTCCTCGAGCTCTAGTATGACAATGTATCATGTTGGAATCCAGCATGCAACCTTCTCGGTTAATTTATGTACTCGTACATGCAACAACGACTGGTTGAAAGTAATTGAACAATTCATTTTGATATTGTTTTCAATCTTTTCAGTAACGAGGTCTTGTAAATCAGTCCCATGGCCACATTACAAGTGCACAGCTTGAAGAAAAGATAAACCTTTTAAGTTCACTTATATACTGACTTTATGGTGCCAAGTTTGATTGTATTATCGCAACCTCCAGGCTGTGAGACAAGCGTATTACCAACTAGGCTACAGAGGTCACGAAGGTTTGGTGTATGGAAGTGAAACGTGGAATTGGAAAATACTGACAGGAGCCGAACAAATAAATGCATGCATTGAAAATAATACGTGGAGGGATAAAATACGACAAAATATGGAATGGTTTGGACATGTGAAACGGATGAATGAAGAAAGATGTATAGTGCAAATGTGAGTTGAATGTGTGTGAGAGAAAGAACAAGGAATATATTGTTGTATCATATAAGTGATGTTCTGAAAGAAGAAAACGTATAAAATTAGAGAAATCGTAGAACTTGTATTAGAAGGAGTATGGATGTGGAAGTTGCTAAGGATGTGTGTCGATATACGAAAATATGGTGCTCTATCCTCTCTGCCTACCCTGACAGGGAAATGGCTTGATGGTATGTATGCATGCAAAAACATAAATATAAATGTAAAATGACTTCTTCTTCTTCTTCTTAAACTTTCTGTAGACTCTCAAGAGTCTGTTACTGCAGGATTGTCCTGTGGTGCTGAGCTCCAGCTATCTCTTCATCGTTTCGGGGGTCTCCCTGGCGGACGCCGTCCATCCGGCACCCCATGCAGAGTTATGTATGGAATTCTTGTGGAATTCATTCTCTGTACATGTTGGTACCAGTATCGTCGACTGTGTCGTCCCCATCTGACCACATCTTGGACCTCACAGACCTTTCGGATTGTGGTGTTCCTTACACGATCACGCAAAGTCTTCCCAGCAATAGCGCGCAGAGTTCTCATTTCCGTTGTCCTTAGCATACTTTTTGTAAAATGACCTAAGTGTAAAATGCAAGGGATCGAACCTGAGACGCCAGCTTACTAAGCATGAATGCTAACCGTTAGACTAAGGAACGCTGTATTCAATTACTCTTTCGTTGTATACAGTACACGTAATGCTATACTATATATGTATGTACTCGTATGTTATAATTTCTACCGTATTTATCGCGCTGAAAACCAAGATAATTGTAAAATATACTCGTACGATCAATTTGAAATGCTATTAAATATGTTTTTAAAAAGCCGCGTAAATGGAGATACTTTTGTATCTACAATTGCCTGTTACTAGTTATACATAAGTAACCGAATGAAATGTGGTCGAACCGTAATCAATTCGATCATTACTCAAAAATATAACTTAATATTTAATCGAAATAATGACATTGCTACAGTGAATGAATGACCTTCATACTTTAGAATTACTTTTCTTTTTTTTTTGTCTTTTTGTCCCCAAGTCGGCAGTTTTGCTTTCTGATTTGTTAACAAATTTAAGTTGGTTCAAGTTTGAATGAACTGCAGTAACAAATGAACTTGCACATTTTAAGCACACAATCGAGTTGAGAGAATTTATATTGAATTGTTTATTTATTGAATTGCCTTTTTTTCTACTATCGGTAAATGTGATCATTGATTGATATATATTATTTTTTCTCGATAATTTGAAAATTTATTTATTTTTAATTGATTTATTCTAGGATCTCAACAATGCTACCCATATTTTTGGCGCTGGCAGCGCTGACTTTGGCTGCCGATGGAATAAGACTAAACGAACCCGTGGCGGCCTACAGCCTCTTCCTTAACCATCAACCACCTACCTCCTACCATGGACCCAGAAGCTTCAGGGGAAGATCTGCCTTCCCTTCATCACCCTATTACCAGTCTTCACCATTTGGATCGTATGGGTAAGAAGAACATTATGATATTTATAAAGATTGTCTGATAATATTTAAAATACTACAAGAATGTGTGATACACTGAGATCGTTTCTGGGTATCAGATGCTTCTTAAAAGATTGATTGTTAAAAAAAATATTCTTTTTAATAGGAAATCCACCTACACTAGGATATTATTTAAAAACATATTACCTTTAATACGAAATCTACCTGCACAAGACAAATTGAAGGGCGTGACAGGGATACACAATTGTATTAATCCTTCGGGTAAAGAACCAATGGAGTATGTAGTCCCAAAACTAGCAGTTCGTTATTTCACGTATTCATAATACTATCGCACTTGAAGAAGCAAGCAACAAATCTCACAGATGTCAAGCATGCACGAGTATTATTTATCGGACCAACTTTTATGTAACCTGACTCGGGCCTTGTTTTTTTCGAATTCCATCGGAAATCTGGACGTAAAACATCCACCCGGGGGTCTTGGCTTCGATTCTCGATGGTACCCGAAGAAATAAATAAAAAAGGGAACCCATTCCGATACAAAAACTTCATGTGGTAACAATATTCACACGTTTTTGGTTTTTCTGGCAGTGTTGTTACCTCTTTGTGCGTGGTAACCGCAAGTTACGTGCCTACTTCAGTGGTTTTATTTATTTATTATAATGATTTTGTGTACATGGTTAAACATGGTACATCTAGTGGGCTTATTGCTTTACAGCAATTTCTTCCAGCCAATCAACCTGCTCATCTTGGATACATTAAATTGTTCAATCAATGACAGCATATATATAATCACGCCGTATCCCTTGCGGGGTAGGCAGAGAAAACAGATCTCTAAACTTTTCTGTTCAAGCACACATCTTTCGCCTCTTCCACATTCATACATCTCGTCATGTACAATCTTATTTTATTCATTCTAATCCCTTTACCTTCTTTAAAAATCTAGTGCATTTGGTCCAGCCACCTTTTTTTTTGGTCTACCTCTTCCACGCACTTCTGACTTGTATATTCGCTTAGTCATTCTTTCATCATTCACTCTCTCTACACATCCAAACCATCTTAAAGCTCCTTTCTTTATCTGACATAAAATATCCATTTTATCCATGCATTCAGTTCTGATTTCTTCAATCCGCCTTCTTTGAAACATTGACACTCCACAAATTTTCCTTAGAGCACGCATCTCTACAACATTAATCTAATAATAACAAGTCCAAGTTTCATTTCCATACATCAAAGTGGGCACCAACACACTATTATACAGTGTAATTTTTGCTACTGTTGACATTCATGACAGACTTCACAGTAAAAAAAAAACAAAATATACTCGTATACTTACTCGTTTAAATTTAAGTATTTTTTTAAATGATAATCTCTATTGGTAGAATCAGAGGAAAGGAATTCGTTCCAGGATAAGGAAGAGAAGTAAAGGAAAATTAGGATGAAATGATATTTTGAGTGATGCAATATTTTTTCAATTATCTCTTAAACATAAATAAGGATTCTTTATAACTGATAAATCTTGGAAGTTAAATACAGTCGTGCCGAGTGAACAGCAAAGAAAATTCAGTCTGATGTGTTTGTATGTAAAGTAGTTTCACTTCGCCTAATCAAAGTTCTGAAAGAAACTGGTATTATTCGCGAATATATAAAGAGGATTGGGTTTGTTAAATACGTAAAATATAGAAGATTGGGTTTGTTAAACACGTAAAATAATGTCGACGTAATATGAAAGTTACTTCTCTGCTAGTTTTAAACCTAAAGATTCGATTCATGACTGATGAGAACATTTTGTTTCCCTGCTACAATCTTCAATATGTATGTTTCAAACACAAGTTCGGATATATTGTAATATACTATACAAATGAATAGCAACGAATTAATAACATTCCTAAGTGAACATTAGTTAAGTAAGAAATTCAGGTCACATAAAACAACAAACTGAAACGCCAATTTTCTGGTCTTTAACTCCACAGTGTGTGTACATGTGTAATTTCAAATTTCGTAATAATAAATTGCATTTAAAGTACTTTATTGTATTAACTATAAACACGTACTACTTTTTATCCCTTTCTACATTATTGCGATCAATTTAAAATCGATGATTTTTCTTATGATATTATTACAACTACTTATATTTCCTTATCGGACTTTAAATCACGTCCAAACGCCTTTCAAATATTTTTAAGATTTTTTTATACGAAATATTTTACTAAACAAATATTTTTTATTGGTCAACTGAGTCAAGGGAATCAAATATATTATGTTTGTTGGGTTCGAGTTAATTTTCTTCATTGTTAAAACAATCTGGCGGGCCTATTGCCAGGCGGTGATCTCTTCCAACCAACCAGTTACAAGTAAATAAAAGAAGTTTAATAAAAAAAAGAAGTATATTCAAATTTTAATTCATATTTATGAAATTTATGAACATATACATAATAAAAGTAAATGAAATATTATCAACCAAATGAAAAGGAAGGAATGGTAGAGAGGGAAGAAAAATCGGGATTGAAACACCTAATATCACTAGATAGAAATTCAGAGGATTTTTAATCGCTTCTTAAAGCATGCCAAGGACGGATCGAGTCTAACATTGGTTTGTAACTGGTTCCAGAGCCTCACTGCATGGACAGTTAAGGACGACGTAAGAAAAAAGTTACGTGTTATATTACACTTTCGTTGCACACTGTTCAACCAGGCGTAATATATTGCCATGTGGTAATATATTCCAAGCAACCAGAATGATGGTAGAGGTCTCAAGTGAAAACTAGACTGTAATCCTTATTTTAAAAAGTCTGGGTTTTAACAGAAATCGAACCCGCGACCTCTGAGTCTGGAGACAGGCGTCTTACCCAAAGACCTCGGAGGTCGTCGTCATCGTATTGGGTGCTCTTGAGGAGAGTACATGCATACATGTATTCACACCATTTCCCTTGTCCTCGTAGGCAGAAAGGACAGAGCTCCATACTTTCCTAACTCGACACACATCTCATAAAAACTCTACGATTTATCTGATTTTCTACCTTTCTTTCCTTCTACATCCTTTCCTCCTTAACCATTTACATGCATACATACCGTCACGCATTCTACCTTTCTGAGTAGGCAGAGATAAGAGAGTGCCAGACTTAACTATCGCAACATACATATCTTGCCTCTTCTACATCCATACACATTCTTATACAACTTCAACGATTTCTCCGACTTTCCACTTTTACTTCTTTCAGAATTAATTCACTTAATTCAACCATACTTTCTTTAGTCTTTCTCTCACATGCCTTCCAATTGCATTTGCACTATACTCATACATCTGTTTTTATTTTAGTTTTCCTTTATTCATTCGTTTCACATGCCCAAACCATTTCTACGTACCCTTCTTCATCTTATTCAATACATCAGCCTTAAGTTCACATTCATCTCTAATAATTTTATCCCGTATTCTGTCATACATTGTAGTCCCGTGTATTCTTTTTTCAGAATATAATTCACTTGATCCAACCATACTTTCCTTGGTCTTCTTCTCGTATGCCTTCTACTAACATCTGCACTGTATTAATCTCTCTTTATTCAATCGTTCCACATGCCCAAACCATCTCAATGTACTCTTATTCATCTTACTTAACACATCAGCCTTAAGTTCACATTCATCCCTTATCACTTCATTTCGCATTCTGTCATACTTTGTCACTCCATGTATTCTTACTCAATGCACGCATCTCTACAGTATTTATTCTGTACTCAATGCACGCATCTCTACAGTATTTATTCTGTACTCAATGCACCACGCATCTCTACAGTATTTATTCTGTACTCAATGCACGCATCTCTACAGTATTTATTCTGTACTCAATGCACCACGCATCTCTACAGTATTTATTCTGTACTCAATGCACGCATCTCTACAGTATTTATTCTGTACTCAATGCACCACGCATCTCTACAGTATTTATTCTGTACTCAATGCACCACGCATCTCTACAGTATTTATTCTGTACTCAATGCACGCATCTCTACAGTATTTATTCTGTACTCAATGCACGCATCTCTACAGTATTTATTCTGTACTCAATGCACGCATCTCTACAGTATTTATTCTGTACTCAATGCACCACGCATCTCTACAGTATTTATTCTGTACTCAATGCACGCATCTCTACAGTATTTATTCTGTACTCAATGCACGCATCTCTACAGTATTTATTCTGTACTCAATGCACGCATCTCTACAGTATTTATTCTGTACTCAATGCACGCATCTCTACAGTATTTATTCGGCTCCTCTCTTGTCTTTAGATGAGTCTGCTCTCTAAACGGTGTTTTATTCTACGTTCGCCTTAGTCATTCATTCGCATGTACAATACATTTATATCGCTAACCTAAATCAGCTATTGCAACGAACAAAGAGGTACTTTATCTTGTAGGTACAGCAATCACACTTTCCAACCGAGTGTCTTCGCAGATAGTCGTTTTTCATGTGTATGTAAACTCATTCAAGGGAAAATGATTACTCTTTTAGTAACATTTTCAATATTTTTGTTTAAATATTTAAGAAATATACAAATGTGTAGATTATTCTTTTATTATTATCGATTCCCGTTGGTATCCAGATTTATAAAAATGTTTCTTGTGTAGTTTTTACTTAAGGCTTCTTTAACACATTTCTTGTTGGTTAGAAAATATTGTCACATGGCAATAATTCCACCAGGTTGGATTGTAGACCAGTGGCTGTTAACCTTTTCGAAGTTACGGAGCATCTTTTGATTATAAGAAAAAAATGCGGAGAACGAAAATCATCAAGGTCATAAAACTAACAATAATTAATGCATGAACATTACTTTTATTCATAAATAAAAATTACAGATTAAAAGTAAAACGAAGGAATTTAAAAGATTGCGCCGCGCTTCGACTGCGTAGCCAACAGCAATTTATCTAACTTCGATCAAATGTTTCGTATGTGACGGAGCACTTGTAACATCCTCGCGGAGCACTGGTTTAAGAATCACTGTTGTAGACAATGAAAATTTATTTTTAATTTACATATATTTTTTTATATTTTACAAAGTATACAAAGTACTCCCCTGTCTTACTAGGTATATGTACGTCAGGTAACAAAATATACAAAGTACTCCCTTGTCTTACTAGGTGTATGTACGTCAGGTAACAAAATATACAAAGTACTCCCCTGTCTTACTAGGTGTATGTACGTCAGGTAACAAAATATAAAAATTACTCCCCTGTCTTACTAGGTGTATGCACGTCAGGTAACAAAATATACAAAGTACTCCCCTGTCTTACTAGGTGTATGTACGTCAGGTAACAAAATATACAAAGTACTCCCCTGTCTTACTAGGTGTACGTACGTCAGGTAACAAAATTAAAATAAATGAACCTATATAGAACAGTCATAAATATAAAATGTTCCTCCATAATCATATTATACAAAAAAGATAATTTAAATTAGAAACATTCTGAAAGTTCTCATAACAAACAGGGATCATTCCACCTAAAGAGATCCTTTGGGAATGGGGGTGGAAACACTTGTGCCGTGGTTGAATATAATAGTGGAATAACAAAGTAATTTAACGTTAAATATTCTAATATGGAGTTCCACAATGTTAAAGGCGAAATCTTTGATAAATTAATTTCACAAAGGATTTGACAAAAAAAAGCATTCATAAATCGACAAATTTAAGGAAAAGGAAACTCCACATTGATATACACAATCCAATCAAATTTAGAAAACGATAAATAGTCGAAGGTGATGAATGATAAAATTTTTGATATTAAAAATGTGAAGGAAGTGAAGTACGTGAGAAAAGTTAGGCGCTTTATCCTCTGTGCCTACTCCGATGAAGAAATGGCGTGGTTGTACGAGTGTATATTATAATATGTTTGTGAACTCCAATAACCTTACTCAAACACAAATATATTGTAAATCAGCGTGTTCGAGTATGTAACCTTCATGATAAAACAATTCGAGGATGAAAGTATGTTTAATGCATGATTTTTAAAATTTATCGAGTTCATGTCTTTCATCTTTAACAATTAATATTTTCCACTTTCATTCAGTTCGTGCGTCAATTTAAAAATCGTTCATAAATTCATGATGGTGTTTTTCATACAATTTATATTTTTGACAGCTCCAATTTCATTGGTTCCCTCGATTTACGCAAATAATTGGTTCCAGGAAAACGAACGCCTAAATCAAAACCTCGTAAATGGAGCCATTAAATGATTTGTCAAATGGTTAATTTTTTACATATTTCTTGATATTTTATTCTTATTTAGTTAAAAAAAGCTTTAGTTTTTTTAATAATTATATATAAATGGTAATAACTATCTAATAAAACCCATTTTGATGAGTAAATAAAATATGCGAGTCCCTGAAGTCACGTGGTTTTGACAGCCAAACATTTAAACATTTAAAATTTCCAACAGAAAAAAACTTCAATATAAAAATGTTTGAACTGATGTCATCTATGAATTAATTTTGAAAACTTTTAATTTTCACGAAAAGCTTTTGTACACCAACGATAGGTGACTTTGCTAATAAACAAACTTAAAAAATACATTATTCTGAAAACTGTATAAGAATGAAAAATAATTTTGTTAATTCAATTTTTTGGATGTCATATGAAAGCCTAGAAATTTAATTCGATTTTACAAGTGCGTCTTGTTGTTTTTATTGAGAGAAGGTTTATTTTGTTATGACAAATGATATTTTGTTTTTGTTAGATAATAAAAAGGACTATTAAAATTTTTATTAACTCGAAAATTTCCTTTCTATTATATTCCTAGCCAAGTGAGTGAACTGTTACTTTCTCTTTGTCATTATAAAAAAAACTTGAGTGATTTTCGCAATCAATATATGTATGTCATTATAACTTTTTGAAGGATATACTATATGAACATAAATATAATTGATATGTTAACCGCATTCTTTAAAAGTTTAGTTCATGTTTAAATAAAAAATGTATTAATTTAATACAAACTATGTATATATGAACCAAGTAAAAAAATGTTTTAATACTTGCTACAAAACAACATTCACCGTGTATTGATATTTACAACTTTCACTGTTTTCAGGGTTTTTTTAAAATTTAAATTAACCATTTCTTGAATTAGTATAATAAATAATTTAATCTGTTATAGTTCAGAAAATCTAGGATGAGTCCTGTGACAGCTCACAAATTTATCCCAATACAACCTTGTAATGATGTTTAGTAATTTTAATTATTTTATCAACTTTAATATAAGCCTCAATTCTAATAAATAGCAAGTTATTTAGGTAAATACATTACATAAGGTTGTATTGAGGCAAATTTTTGAGCTGTCACAGGACTCATCCTACATTTTCCGAACTATAGTTATCAAAGTTATGATGAAATGATGTCAACAAGTCTTATTATTTTTTATATTACTGTTGTTTTAAGCCCAAGTATTTATAAAGAGGTTCGCATATTTCATAATTTAAAATGAATATCCCAGCATAATATACTTTACATATGACTTATTTCCAGTATTGGTAAGAGTCACGGTACGAATAGCTTATTCATGTTTCATTGTAAGAGTAACTGTAAAATAGTGACGCTTAGCTTTTTTGAATAGCATGCTACTTTAGATCGAAAGGTAGCTGTTGCAATGATATATTATCAAAGTAGCTTCAAAGTAACACTAATAATTTCTAATTAATATAAATTTGATACTCTTATATGTTATTATATTCCTTCCTTAGACTAATTAATCAAATAAAAAAAATACACAAATATGCTGGACCTATTCTAATATTGTTTAGTGTAATTTTAATTTACAAGTTTATTAAATTTGAAATATGTATAAGTTTTAAATTTGACTTGTAAAATATGAGATTTTAGATGGCATGATTTGTTTTATTTCTGTTTGTGTAAACTGTATTCTGAAATAACAATAAGACATACAACAGTCTCTGACAAAGCACAGGCGAACCAATCATTCGGATATACAACTATTGATCCTGGATCAAATATATTATATATTCATTATAATGAAAATAATAATAAAGTATATATTGCTCCATTTAAAGAGCAAAGTCTCCTCAAGGATATTCTAAATCGGGATTCAGACACAGTATTATTGACAGATTAAAAAAAATGAGGAGAAAACCTAACAAAGGAAGACGAACTACAAAGAAACTTATGTAGATCTTCCGACGCATTCGGTGTTAGGTGAACTTATGTATCATTAGCTGTGATATCACAGAAAGAAAAAATATATAACAAAGGATAAGTATAGTACCCAGCGGTATGTAATACACATCAGGCTTAAGAAAGAGACTGTCAGTTTGTAGAGCGTCGTCTCTGTCGCACGATGCGCTAACAATCCGTGCGACAGAGACGACGCTCTACAAAGCGACAATCTCTTTCTTAAGCCCGATGTGTATTACTTACCGCCGGGTACTATAAATACTTACCAATTAATTATTTGTTTCATTCTTCGTTATCCAATAACATGCATTTTCTGAAGATGTATCCAAAAAGCTAATCTTTTATCTGTGATCTATCAGATATTCGTATTTATAAGAAACTGTCAGTTTCTTAACTCTGAAATAAAAAAATTAATGAAATATTGATATTTCTGCTTAATATGTTTCATATTTAAAATCCCCCCCCCCCCTCCTTGATATCCAGATCTTGGCCTGCCCGAAAGATTCATTTTCACTTTTTCCCCGCCCCATTTACCATTGAATCACATCTCTCCCAACTTGTCTCCCCCTACCTCATTCCCCTTATATTACTTACACTTGTATAGGAAATGTATGTTTAGCAATTTAGTTTATCTTCACCTGACGATGAAGACGGTGGTCTTCGAAACCGGTAGTAAACCCAAAGATAAACCTGTGGTGAACACAAAAATATAAAATAAGTTTTTTATTTACTTATTTCCTTTAACATAAATATTGATAATTCTTATGTGTGATAGAAGTAATAGAACATTAACGAATAAAATATATTTTCCAGTTCCGGCGGGTTCCCTCCGCCCCCGAGCACTCCGATTGACCCTGCTACTTTAACATGCGGCACTGCCCCTGCGGTGTGCCCCAAGTCTAACTATCGCTCGCTGGATGGCTCCTGTAACAACCTGAGAAACCCAGGATGGGGGGTACCACAGAGCCCCTATGCTCGTCTTTTGCCGGCAAGATATTCTGATGGTATGAAAGTTTTTATCATTATAGATAGGCTGCATGTATGCTGTTAACCTTTCCTTCCCTGTGTTGGGTATCTTTTACACGTTGCTTCTAATAACCATCAATATCTCTATAAATATAATAAATACAAGGTTAAGATTTTAGGTATTCCTCCATAATATATTTACGCATTGATTTAAAAAATAATATTAATAATAATCAGAATTTATCGACTACATCGAGGTGTTTTGTAAAGATCGAAAACAAATTCGCATTTAAATGCTGCGAGTGCCTCGTCTTGACGATAAGTGAATAGTATGCGGGAAGCGCAACACTATATTCGCATCTCACTCTTGCATACTAGACTGAATTGCGAGGAGCTGAATTGTCTCAACGTCGCAAGCATAAGCGTAAGCGCCGGGGTATGCGACTGACGTTCCGCGCCACTAGTAGCTTCTAAGCTTGCAAATAGGTTAGACGTACGCCCATTCCGTGAGCCTTGCCAGATGGTTTTTTAATGTTTTCAGCAAATAAATCTCAATTATTATAATTTTTAACTTCAATTATAATTAATTAAGGGGATTATCTATGAATGTTCTTAATTTTCCGATTTAAAATCGCAAATTTTTTATTGCGTACTCACTACCCAACACCGGAGCCCGCGTATTATTTTTATCACCGTAAGGGAAGGGTTAATATCTACATCATATTTGATTGTCATAAATTCATTAAGAAAAAGCAAAGAAAAATAATCAAAAGAATAACCAAAGGAAATAAACAATCACTGAAATAGCACTTCTGGATTTGTGTGTAGGAACTTGTCTATACAATTTTTAAATCGGTTCAATGTCACAGCATTTACTATAGTATTGCACAGTTTGTTTCAAGATTCCACAACTTCCAAAACATTTGGATTTTTGTTTTATTTAGTTTTGATTGTTTAGTTAAGATTTAAAAATAAAACTTGTTAGTAGAGTTCTGAGCAATAATGATGATTGCAGTCAAGATCTTTTAATAATTAATCAAGTTTCAATAATTTGCTCTTTGTTGCAGAGTAGGTAACTCCAATAAACGCAATCTATCTTCGTTAGTCAGACATCTTGTAATTTTTGTCACTCGCCTTTGAACCCTTTCAACTACTTTTATAAAATAATGGTTCGATATTTGGTAAACAAAATCTAGAAGTCTAATGCATATCTTACAGATAAAAAAAAACATCAATGGTGTCATTCAACCAAAAGATTTTTATCCAGTTATATAAAAATACTTTTAACAATGTTAGTTCTTAACAGTTAGAATTTATCTTAGTTTGAAATTCAATCAAAAGGTGAAGAAAGAATTTTATGAAGTATCTTTAATAATCACCTGTTGTTAAATATCATAATAAAAGATTTGAAGAGATTAGTAAATAATATATCTCGTAGTATTTGACTTAATTTTAATAATGTTTGTACGTAGGACTGATGGCTCCGCCCACAGCCAAGAGCGGACGAGACCTGCCTCTGCCTAGGATTCTCAGCCTGCTGCTGTTCCCCGACCAGCCCTACGATGACCCCATCTGGAACCTGAACGCTATGCAGTGGGGACAGATCATCACCCACGACATGTCTCTGGCTGCTGGAGGAACTCAATCCCGTGAGTTACATACAACTCTCGAAGATATTTAGCTTTCTCCATGATGTCCATTCACTTTTGACGATATGTAATTTGTTTAATTTCAATAAATCCAACTTGCTCTCTAAGTCCACTAACTAAGAGTGCGGTCATATCTCGATCTTGCTTGCGCAAGCTTCACAACCATCAACCAATGATAAAAAAAGGTAAACACGGGCTATCTGACATGACACACTGTCAAAAAAATTGTATGCAAGCTTTTTACTGTTAGCATGCTACTGTCAGTTCATGGTAAAACCAAAGGTACCTTGCGGAATGACCACATCCAACTTTAATCAACCAAGCGCTGTCTTGAGCCACCGATATGGATGTCCAAAAACATTCTGTACTCTTTTTCACACTTGTACACGGAATGACCTTATTGAATCAATTTTCTGATATCGATCTGCCTTCACTGTGCTACTCAGCAAATCAATAGTTCTAAAAAATATTATAATTGTTGATAAAAGTTTCTTGACACTCCACTTAATGATTTCAGACAAGGAAGACACCCAGTGTTGCAGCAACGATGGACAATTCATGGACCGCAGCCTGTTGAGCGAGCACTGCTTCCCCATCATCGTGCCTGAGGATGACCCGATCCACCAGCTCACAAGAACCCGCTGCATGAACTTTGTCAGGACCATCACCACCAGAGACAGGAACTGTGTGGGAGGATACACTCCTGCTGAACAGGTAATTAGTTAGAATCAGATATTTCTTATTTTGTGTGGTAATAAATCTTTTTACGATTAATGATTTTTTAAATACAAATTATCAAGATGTTTTTTCGGAACAAGATCAAGATTCAAGGACAAAAGTTTCAATGACTTTCATTTGAAATAGAGAAATATGGAGTTTTATTGTCTTAATGGCGTCATATTTAACAAAATCTTAAAGTCAATCAGTTTTTATTTTACATTACAAACTTATATGTTTACATACTTTTGATGAAAGGTACGAAAAGTTTGGCAAGAATTAGAAAAATGTAGCATGATCAAATAAATCAAATTCTGAAACAAGGAAAGAGTGAATAGTATTTATTAAAGGAGTTTACGCATGACGATGAGTATGGGCATAGCAAAAGAGAAAGATGTGTGCCAGAATAAAATGAAGTAGAGATTTATTCTCTCTGCCTACTCCAACATGGACATTACATGATTATGATTAAGATGATGGCATACTTTTAAAATTACCGTAATAGAGTATGTCAACAGCTTTCAGAGATGGGATATTTAATTTCTTAAAAAAGCTCTCAAATCATAACTTTTGCTAATCATGTTATTGAAGTCCAAATCTGATATGTTTCCAGATTGATTGTATTACACTTTTGTTTAATACAGTATAACCTGGCGGGCTTATTATCATGCTTTTAACCAACCAGAAAGATGTTCAACATGGCTGAAGTGAAATCCAGACTAGAATCCAACAGGAATCAAACCCATAGCCCGTGGGCTTGAAGTCAAGTGTCTAAACCAGCCCACAGAGATTTTCAGATGACCCATAAGAAATATTTCTGAAATAAATTGTTTCTTTTTCAACAGTTGACAGTAGTATCAGGCTTCATGGATATGTCCTTGGTGTACGGAAACAACGATATGCAGCACCGACCCCTGAGAGCTAATGTTGGCGGAAGACTCCTGGTAGAGCAACGCCGTGGAAGAGACTTCCCTCCTGCAGAGACCAACTTGACCGTGGTATGCGAGAGTGCTCAGAGCTCTGATGAACCTTGCTATGTCACAGGTTTGTTAGCATTTTTGTAACAATATATTTTAAGGTTACTTGTCTTATGTTCAACCTTTGGTCTTATGATTGGCATCCAAGCAAACTTCAAGAGTTGGATTATCTACCAGATTCATATCCAAACTGATTGGACTGTCAGGTATAGAATGAGCTCAGAAGCCTTTTGAAGGCTTCCATATCCTCATTTTTCCAACATTAAAGAGGAAATCTTCACACTGCATTAAGGATTGTCACTGCATAACATTGATCAAGGATTGTTTGTACAATTTGCTCCCATAAGATTTTTTATGTACTGGCGTGGCTATGTAGCTAGTTATGCCTGCTAGTTATAATACTGCCGGGATTCCTAAATTCTAACAGCATCAAACTATAAGCACTTCCTAAGTATAGAAATTAGTGTAGAATAGAAACAGGAAACATACCAATCTGTAGTCATCTTCAATGCAGAAACTTCATTTAACTGTTAAAAAGTTATTGAATGATATTAATAATTTAATTATTGAAAATAACAACCAGTCTTCATTCTATTTCAATTCTTAACCAAGTATTTTTCCATTTCCAGGAGATGTCCGTGTGAACCAAAACCCACAGCTGACCATCTTACAGATCATCCTGCTCCGTGAGCATAACAGAATTGCTGATGCTCTTACAAACCTTAACCCACATTGGGATGACGAGACCATCTTCCAGGAGACCAGAAAGATCGCCATTGCTGAGTACCAGCACATCAACTACTATGAATGGCTGCCAATCTTCTTGGGTAAAGATAATTTTACTAAAGAAATATGTTCTAAATATTATTAGCTATAAATAAACTTTGTCAAAATTAATAAAATAAATAAATATGTAGAGTTTGCAGGGCCATTCTAATACATTTAACTGCCCTTGGCTTAATATCAGGCACCTTTTTTCATAGTATGGAAAAAAACTTATTTTTATTTTTACATCAGAATACAGGTATTATAATTCTTTATCGGATTGATACTTTCGAAATGAATTAAATCTTTACATGAATGCACGTTTTACTTTTTCTATTTTACACAGTAATTAAGTATATTGTTTTTATTCAGAAATGTTATTAAATCTTTTGAATTTTCCAGTATGACATTTTTAGAGTGCAAGTTGTTTTTTTTTACTGTATTATATATGATTTTTTTATACAGTAGAGCTCTGATTATCCAGGGCTCAATTATCTGTGAGTTAGATGAACTGTGATACTCTGTAGCAATTTTTTTGTAATCCTGAAAAATATTTTTTTCCAAATTTTTAATAAATGCCCACATTTTGAAAATAACAAAGTAAGGACCTAAACTGTTACCAAATCTATGGTTTACATTATACCACTTGACTACTAACGCTAGTAAGTGTCAGTGTCTCCCCACGCCCACACTGATAAGAAAATATGTGGATCCGGGGTTTCCCAATGTAATTGGCACAGCATGGTACCAATGTTTGGCTGTTGTATCTGTCAAACATTAACAAAATTTATCTAGCATTTCCCCACTTAAAATTCAATTTGGATTAACTGTGTTTTTCAATTATCCGGGCTCGAACATCCCCCAATTACCACAGATAATCGGAGCTCTACAGTCCTTTTGTTATTTTGTATAATTAGTTAACTCATAAATAACAATGGGAATTATGAGATCAAACAATATCCGAAACGATCGTTATATTAATAACTTCAAATTAAGAGTTATTAAGAGCTTTGTTCTTATTATATTAACAGTATAGCACATATGCTGGTTATACAGTCAAACCTCGGGTTACGAACGCCTCTAGTCACGAACAAATTGGCTTACGAACACAATTTACGAACAAATTTTGACTCGACCTGCGTACAATGCCTCGGCTCACAAATAAGTTGTAACGGCGCATTATGCAATTACGCATTAGTTGTTCTCAGGTGCGCGCGTTGTGAACGTTGTTTGTCGTTGCGTTTGTTGGTCTTGATACAATTTTTTTTATATATATATAATATACCGTATATATGAAATATATTTTGCATTAAATTAACCCTCATTATGGCTCCTTGTTTCGGTTTGCGAACAATTCGGCTCGTGAACGGAATCAAAGAACTAATTAAGTTCGTAATCCGAGATACAACTGTATACGGTTTAAATGTCATATGTTCATGAAAAATTGAAAAAGAAAAAGAGACGAACCAAAACAATAGTTTTACATTAATTATTGTTTTTTTTTATAATCTGGATGGTTCATTATTACAGCACTTACTACACTATTAAGAAGTTTTTTATAAGATTGTACAATTTAAAACATTTCTCTGTCTTCAGGTGAAGAGAACTCAATCAAGAACGGCATCATCTACCCCCATGCCAAGGGCTTCATCAAGGACTACGATCCTTCAGTGGACCCCACCGTACTCAACGACCATGCCTCCTCTGCTTTCAGATTCTTCCATTCCCTGATTGCTGGACAACTGCAGTAAGAATTCATTTTTTTTTAATATATCAATTTTTTTATTTTCTGTAATTATAATTATTCGTATAAATAGATTTTCACCCACTATTCAATTATTATATACCATATCCATAAAACTTCATAAAATTAAAAAGATTTTATATACACATATATCATACATATACTCTGCATATACCATATCCATAAAACTTCATAAAATTAAAAAGATTTTAGATACACATATATCATACATATACTCTGCATATACCATATCCATAAAACTTCATAAAATTAAAAAGATTTTATATACACATATATCATACATATACTCTGCATAAATGCAAAAGATTTTTTATTCATATATCTTACTGAGTTTTTTTTCTATTCAGTATATAGGATCTAAGTTTTAGACTTAAAATTAAAAAAAATTTAAATCGATGAAAAAATTTTTTCCATTTCTAGGCTCATCGGCGAATCTCGTCACGCAGAAGGAGCCATCCGTCTCAGTGACTGGTTTAACAGACCCGCTGTCATTGAGCAAGGAGATAACTTTGATTCCCTCGTCAGAGGTCTTGGAACTCAGGCTGAGAAAGCCAGTGATCAGTATTTCGATAGCGAAATCACCCAGTTCTTGTTCAAGAGGAATATGACATTCGGAGGAGACTTGAGGGCTATCGACATCCACAGAGACAGGGATCATGCGCTTGCTTCTTACAATGACCACCGTGCGGCTTGTGGTCTTCCCAGAGCTCAAACCTTTGATGATCTTAATGATGTTATTTCCAGATCGGTGAGTTATTTCTTTCTTTTATTAACACTTACTATTTTTTATCATCTTATCGTGACATCGAAACGTATTTACAGATATCTCGAATATGAGTCTGTGGCGTTGGATTTATGTACAATAGTATAGTAAGAAACTTTAGTGATGATGAAGATAAATGGGTGAAACCTTCATAATCAAGATAAAAATCTTTAGAAAAACTCAACAGAATAAGAGTTTTTTTAGAATATTTGAACAATATTTAAGATGTTATGTTCTATTTGTAATTTCAGAATGTTCACCTTCTATCAACCTTGTATGAGGATGTGGATGACATTGATCTGACAGTAGGAGGGTCCCTAGAAGCTCTGGTAGAAGGAGCACTGGCTGGTCCAACCTTCCTCTGCATCCTCACCGAGCAGTTCTACCGCACAAGGAAAGGCGACAGGTTCTTCTATGAGAATGGAAACCATGAAAACAATTTCAGTCCAGGTAAGAAATATTGTACTTTTAATTTTTCTTTTTTATTGGCCGGGCTCGTCTTCTATTCTTAGTAGGGGTGTATTTCAACTGGGGGGGATGTTATGAGATGAGCCAAGATCTTTTGATAGCTTCTTTCTTAAATATACTCGTATCTTCTTGTATCCATTATCTTGAATTAAATATTGCTATCAATAAACCTATATTTATTATGTGTCCTTTTACCTCCGAATACTAGGCAAAAACGCTTGTATCATTCGACGGCAGTAGCACAGCACGGAGTTCGAACCGTCGACCTTCCACACGATAAGAATAATGGAGATGAAACTTTTGTCTTGACTTGATTTCAATTATATTGTTTTTAAAGGAATATTTTACCTTATTGAGTCGACTCTAGAGTGACTGATTATTAGGCAACTCCCATTTTTTAAATCAGTTTTTTGTAAAAAAAATTACTATACTTTTTTATCAATTGATTAAAAATATATTTTCTTGGGCCGTGTTTCATATAATTATCCTTTTCTTATGAATGTATTATAACTGTATAAATCTTAGAGATCCTTAATCATTGAATCAAATTAATAATTAGTACACAATTGATGATTACATTTTTTTTTATTAAACAAGCATAATTCTTTCTTCTAGCACAACTTAATGAAATCCGCAAAGCCTCCGTATCAAGACTCTTCTGTGACAATGGGGACAAGATTGAATCTATGCAGCCCAAAGGATTCCAGAGAATTTCCAAATCGTGAGTGTTATTTGAGTTTCAGCTTTAACTTTGTGAAACTTCGTATTAGAATATTTAAGAATAAATTACTTTGTTATTCCACTAATTATAATACATTAATCCTCGCATTTTACTATCTTTTATCCCGAGGCTTTCTTCAGGTGGAATGATGAGAGACTCGCAATAGAGCCTAGGGATAGGAGGTAAAAACACGTGCAGCAGTAATCAATGTGCTTAGTGGAATAATGAATTACATAATTTATGGTTAAATATTCTAAGTTTTCTTTCTCTCCTCTTTTTCTCTGATAGATATCCAACCGAGTATTACAAATAATAATAATACAATTTATAAGGTACTCTCTCAGTGTCCAAGATGTCAATTTGAAGACCTACTTGGGCTGGTTAATAAGACACCTAGCTTGTAACCCGGGGGGCTGTGGGTTTGATTTTCATTGGTAGACAATTTTTTCCAAATTATTCCGTGTCTGGTTTCCACTTATGGTATATTTAACATATTTCTGGTTGTTTGCAAGATGTCACATGGTAATAAGCCTGCTATGTTATATTGATTGTATTACACATTCTGGTGGGCGTACTGCCATATGATAATCTTTTTTAACGAACCTGAATTATGTTAACAAGGTCTTAAGTGAAAACCAGACTGAAACCCTTTTTAAAAATATTGGGTGACAAGGAATTGAGTCGTAACCCTCAGGCTGGAAGATAGACGTCTTGCCAACTAGGCAATGGGGGTTGCATACCAGGAGAGGTCAATTTTTGTTTGACCATGTGTTCAAACTGATATTGGGAAAGGCTCATGGACTGCATGTTTATTTTTTTAAATTAATAGACATATCAAAATTGAATGCCTGAAAACAAGGTGACTTGTTCCAAAGTTCAAAATTTTTCTACCAACCCTCTTGAGCTTATAGTTTTGTGGTGCCTTTTAATGGCACAATTTTTTTTTTGCTAAACAACTATGCTTTGTTCAATTTCTTTTGTGATTTATAAAAAAACAACATGTGGGCCTCGTAAAATACTGATGAACCAAGGGTTGTCCATGTATGTTGTATACAATGTAAGAACCATATAATGAAAGCCCACTGTGAGATGTAAGAAATCAAGTGTGGCAATATGAAGAGTAAAAGAAAGACAAGACAATATTAAAGAGTTCATACAAAACACTTAAAATGAACGTAAGTTAGGAAATGATTTTAATTGGCATTAGATATTAATAGGTATCCAGAGAGATGATTTAATCTTATTTTTTTTGCCTTTCCAGTAATGATGTAGTGCCATGCGAGTTGCTTCCATCACTGGATTTATCACTATGGCAAGATGTGAGGTCACCGCATGCAGGTCTTCAACACAACCACTTCGGCTTCTTCAAGAAGTAGATTCCATTCCTAATTTATTCCATCCTCATCTAGTTAGCTAATAACAACCAGGACCCATACACGTAAAACATTTATTCAAAAGATATCTTAGTGAAGATTAATTCATACGCAGACCAGTCCTAAAGGTAATATTTCAAATCACTGAAAAATATCTAATGAAGAAGATTTGTACAGTATTACAAAAAAACTACATTCTTTGAGTTTTAAAGTATTTTTTTTACTAAGTGTATATTTGTTTTTATTATAAACTTTTCTTGCTGCTTAAAATATGTCAGCAGAACTGAGAGCAAACATCAGCAGATTGAATTAAATAGCATAGACCTATCGCTAGTTATCAAGGATCAAATGGAGAAAAAAAATGCAGACAAGCTGCAAGTACTGAAGCTCCTTGCCCTATATGCAATAGGATATCTCTATCACAAATTATCTCACATAGTCATTTCCTGTGGCACTAATAAAAAGTTCACTAATCCCTCATTTTGTACTTTGCCTTCTGTTTTACTCATGATGGGTAAGGGGCAATCATTCATTGAAAATACATTACAAATGCGTTTCTCATTTTTAGCTCATAATACAGCAAACAAAGTATTTTTCTATCTTTGTTTCCAGTGTTCTTAAGGAATGCATTGCAAGTAGCTCACTTCGTTTTTCGAGTAGCTGTAAATTAGTACAATAACTAATTTTCATTTAGCTTCTTGTGTAGTACTACTTGTGAAATAGCTTTATCAGTGCTACTTTTCTAAAGAAACTTGAATATCATTGCTGGTTTACAAGTATTTCTTTCACTGTTTTAAAATTTATAAAAAATATATTTGTTACCATAAGAAAAAAATATTATTTTATAAATATTTTAGATATTTCCATTACGTAACAATTGATGTTTTACGTTTTTTGGTTTTGGTTGTTTTTAAATGTCATAATGCTCATCACCCCTAGTTGTCACAGTGAATCATTTAAATTAATTTTATTATTTAAGAAAAATCTATGTCATACAAATATTATTATGTTTAACTTTTTATATGTTAGACGTATTTTGTTTAAATAAAAGGAGGCCCAATAAAACGATACTTTAGTTGTAAAAAGTAAATTAATGATAAATATTATATACCTATATTATAGTAGTAAATGTTACAGTTTTGAATAAAAAATTATCAAAAATTCAGAAAAAAACATTACACAATTTTCTCTCATTCCACTTTCTTTCTTTTTTTAATTCTACATATTCGTTACTTTCTTTAATTAATTTTTTACAACTCTTTATTTTCTCTATCATCTTACATTTTCTATTTTATGTTAGATTTTTTAAAAGTATTCTTAAAACTCCCATGACCATTGGATAAACGATTATGTGGTTAGTTGCTTTCAGCGACTTTTACCCTTCCTCGGAACTAATAAAATTTCTCTTGAACCCAATACTGTTCTGTATTATTTTCATCATTATTTTAAAATCAGATATTAACTTAGATAACATTTTTTCTGGCTTTTTACATCATTTAAAAAAAGCTATTTTTATTCATTTGTTTTTTATCTAAACATTTATTTCTCTCCTTATATTATATTTATATGTAAAACAAGAGTTTGTAATCATTTTTTTTTAATATTGAAAAAAGTATTCATGCAGTATAGTTTTGATTGAATGCAAACATTACGAGTTTTTGTAATTAATTTAAAGCATTTTTTACTAAAATAACTGATAGTCACTCATGATGTTTTTTTATTCCATTCCAATGTGTTTATAGCAATTTAAGTTTTAAAATCCTTTGATCAAATATATATTTTCTTTTTCGGATACTTATTTTACTTTTAAAAAGTATTCACAAGTCAAATAAACAGAAAAAAATCGGAAAGCCGAAATTTTTTCTAAACATTTTAAAGTATAATTTTGAGCTGCACAAAAAATTTATTCGTGTTAATTCATTCCATCATGTCCTTGTTTTAGTTAAATTTATATGTATTATTCACTAACTCAACATAATTGTAAATAATTAGTTTCAATCTTTAATTAATATATAAAATAGTTTGAATTAAACAATATCATTTAAAAAATTGTATAAAATATTATTAGCAATTTTATCAATTCAACTTTACTGTCTTCATAAATTAGATTCAATATGAATGTATTTATATAATAAATCTCATAATAAGATAAGTTATTAACTAACACAATGGAATAACATTCAATAATTTATTTAGTTCACAATTCACAAACCACGCATTTGTTTTCTTTATTATTATTGATAAAAATGTATCAATAATATGATTAACATAGAAATTATTTTAAACATGATAATAGTTAAATGTTTTTGTTACATAAATAGTGTTTTATATTAATTATATTTTGTATAAATTCTGCAAGATATTAAAAAAATTTTGCTTCGTAAAATCTTTAAATAAAATCATTTAAATAAGGTACCGTTTTATTTATTCCTTTAGGTCCATTGATTTTTTTATTATTAAACAGAAATTATAATGTTTTAAGCATATTTTTAAAGAGGTGCATGGTCACACGGTAATGCATTGAACTCCGTGCGGAAGGTCCCCACGCTCTGCTACTCCCCTCGTATGACAGCCATTTTTTCTACCTAGTATTCGGGATTATAAGGTTCCCTATGATTTAGGTTAAATCAATTTTTATTTTAAATAAGTATTCAATTTTGACTATTATAAAGGCTGTAGTCAGTGGAAGACTAGGCAAGTTGGCTAATGAGAATTTCCTAATGCGGAAATGGGCTGAAGTATTCAATATAGTTTAAAAAAAGAATAGAATGGCAGAGACAATAGGAAAATAATTCAACATATTGATTAAATAATCCTGATTATCTCACGCTTACTTTCAGAGAAAATAAGACCTGCATATTATACTAAAAAAAGTATAAATAATAAGATTTTTAACACCAAAGAAGAGTAGCAAAGACAAGGGAGATAAACTACATAAGTGTAGCAAAGACAAGGGAGATAAACTACATAAGAGTAGCAAACACAAGGGAGATAAACTACATAAGAGTAACAAAGACAAGGGAGGTAAACTACATAGGAGTAAAAAATATTTAAAATAGAATTTCATTGTAAAAGTATACACTCGTATGTTGGAATGATATAAAGACACATAGGCAATAGAATACCAGAACATAAGTGTTATCTATCAAATAACAATTTTTCAGAATTCGCAAACCATATTATAGAGAGAAATCATGATTTAAATGATAAATGGTTCAAGTTTTGCCTACATCACAAAAATTATATTAAACCATGGACTTAGAAAGATTTGAAATACAAAAAGCCATAAGCAAAAATATAAAAGTAATAAATAACCAAAGAATTCAAAAGCTTTCATGCCTCTCAAACATTTTTCTTCTTTATTAATTTTGTCGAATTCCAAGAAATATTTGTTTAAAATATTTTAATTAACAAAATTACATACAATTCTGATGTGGGTGGTCCATAGTAACATGACATTAGTCTGATATAAGCACTGCTCTCTTAATAAACTGGGATCAATTAGCCTGAAGAGAGTCTTGGGATAGGAAGTGGGGATTAATATAATTAGTGGGATAATAAAGTGATTTATTGTTAAATATAAAAAAGCAGACTCCATTTGATCAACCCTTTATAAGCAGGGAAAGACCACGCAGACAGAAATGAAGAACTATAAGCATCACACTTGATGACAAAATCTAGACTAATGTTTCGATTGTAAGAAGGGAAAGACCACGCAGACAGAAATGGAGAATTATAAGCACCACAAAAATGGAGAACTATAAGCACCACACTTGATGACAATATCTACACTAATGTTTCGATTGTAAGCAGGGAAAGACCACGCAGACAGAAATGGAGAATTATAAGCACCACAAAAATTGAGAACTATAAGCACCACACTTGATGACAATATCTACACTAATGTTTCGATTGTAAGCAGGGAAAGACCACGCAGACAGAAATGGAGAATTATAAGCACCACAAAAATGGAGAACTATAAGCACCACACTTGATGACAATATCTACACTAATGTTTCGATTGTAAGCAGGGAAAGACCACGCAGACAGAAATGGAGAATTATAAGCACCACAAAAATGGAGAACTATAAGCACCACACTTGATGACAATATCTACACTAATGTTTCGATTGTAAGCAGGGAAAGACCACGCAGACAGAAATGGAGAATTATAAGCACCACAAAAATGGAGAACTATAAACACCACACTTGATGACAATATCTACACTAATGTTTCGATTGTAAGCAGGGAAAGACCACGCAGACAGAAATGGAGAATTATAAGCACCACAAAAATGGAGAACTATAAACACCACACTTGATGACAATATCTACACTAATGTTTCGATTGTAAGCAGGGAAAGACCACGCAGACAGAAATGGAGAATTATAAGCACCACAAAAATGGAGAATTATAAGCATCACACTTGATGACAAAATCTACACAAATGTTTCAATTAGCTATGATTGCGAGGATCATGTAAAAATTGCAAGTGATTTTTTTACTCTTTTTAACCAGAGTAAAATGATTTTGCTTTTCCTACATATCTAACTTAATGAAGAATATTGTGAAAGTACTGGTCAAAGAAGGCCAAAGTCACAATAATTTGAAATGATGTTTCCAAAATACAGTGGCACACAATTAAAAAAATTAGATTTATGTAGATCTGAAGATAAGAAAACTTCTTAAAGATCCACCATATGAATCAATGTGACGACCTCCATGGTCTAGTTGGTAAGATGCCTATCTCCCAGCCTGGAGGTTGTGGGTTCAAATTCCACTGGAACTATGATAAAAAATAAAAAAGGATTCCGTTCTGGTTTTCACTTAAGGCCTTTTCAGCATCTTTCTGGTTGAAAGAGATTGCCATATGGTAATAAGCCCACCAGGTTTCACTGCATACAACGAAAGTGTAATACAGTAATAAAATGTGTCATTCGAGGGAAGTAGCATGGCATGGGGTTTTAACTGGCGACCTTTCACATGGAAGTCAAGTGCGTTACCACACCACCATGCTCAAATATAAATTAAATGCCCCTTAAACATACATTTAAAAAAAAATCATATATTATTACACTTTCATTGTATACAGAGGGATTTTCGTCATGTAACGAGTTCTTTAAACCAACCAGAAAGATATTTTAAAGCCTATATAAAAATAGGACTTAAACAATTTTTTTTAATTTTTTATGATCAACATTGGAAATTGAACCCCATTAGTGTGCAAATTGTCTGTATTTGTTTGAGTTCCGAAAAGTTTTTAACGTCGTCATCATTGGAAATCGAACGCCTAATGGGACATTAATGTGTGCAAATTGTCAGTATTTGTTTGAGTTCAGAGAAGTTTTAAACTTCATTACCATTGGTAATCGAACCCCATTAGTGTGCAAATTGTCAGTATTTGTTTGAGTTCTGAGAAGTTTTTAAAGTCGTCACCATTGGAAATCAAACCCCCTAATGGGACACTAATGTGTGCAAATTGTCAGTATTTGTTTGAGTTCAGAGAAGTTTTTAACTTCATTACCATTGGTAATTGAACCACATTAGTGTGCAAATTGTCAGTATTTGTTTGAGTTTAGAGATTTTTTTAAATTCGACAATATATTACGAGTATATTGATAGGCATCAAATTTTGAAAATATAAAAAATAGACTTATATTGATAACCTTCGTGGCTTAGTTTTTTTACTTTCTGTTGGTAACTGATTTTTTTAAAATGATTTGTCTTCTTTTCACTGTTCCAACCAACAACAAAGGTGTTCAACAATCAAGCCTCAAATGAAAACCAGATTGGAATGCTTTTGTTAAAAATCTGGGTACCAATGGCAGTAAAACTTGCAACACCTGGGTTGGAAAATAGACAGACATCTTATCAACTACGTCACAGGCCTTTGTTTTACAAATTGTCAATATTATGTTTCACATTCTCGAGTGTTTTTCAATTAAATGACCAATTTAAATAATAGCTAAGGTACTAATAAATTAATTAATTAATTTGCATTTGAGGTTATTTCTTATGGTACATTCGATTTTTGTTTTCAACAAAACTGTTTAAATGTTAGCTCACAGACAACGCAAATGTTTTTGCAGTTGGTGCTTAACCAACGATGAGACAGAGTGTTTGAGTTTATAGAAATATATTCTCTTTAACCTTTCCTTCCCTGTGTTGGGTATCTTCTACACGTTGCTTCTAATAACCATCAATATCTCTATAAATATAATAAATACAAGGTTAAGATTTTAACCTTGTATTTATTATATTTACATACCTCCATAATATATTTACGCATTGATTTAAAAAATAATATTAATAATAATCAGAATTTATCGACTACATCGTGGGTATTTTGTGAAGATATCGGAAACAAATTCGCATTTAAACGCTGTGAGTGCCTCGACCTTGTGTCTTGACGATAGGTGAATAGTATACGGGAAGCGCGACACTATATTCACATCTCACTCTTGCATACTCCACTGAATTGCGAGGAGCTGAATTGTCTCAACGTCGCAAGCATAGGCGTAAGCGCCGGGGTATGCGACTGACGTTCCGCGCCACTAGTAGCTTCTAGGCTTGCAAATAGGTTAGACGTACGCCCGTTCCGTGAGCGTTGCCAGATGGTTTTTTAATGTTTTCAGCAAATTAATCTCAATTATTATAATGTTTAACTTCAATTATAATTAATTAAGGGGATTATCTATGAATGTTCTTATTTTTCCGATTTAAAATCGCTAATTTTTGATCGCGTACTCACTACCCAACACTGGAGCACGCGTTTCAATTTTAACACCGTAAGGGAAGGGTTAAAGATCCATTCCAATATTTGATGAATTTTATTTATTTTTATATCTACTCGTAATATTTGAATAGATTAAAAATATATTTATTCGTTTTTATTAAAAATTGATTCTGTAAATCGTTTGTTTTATGTAGTTATATCGAACATATACGTCACATAGATTAGTCATTTTTATTTATGTATAACTTATAAATATCGTTGAATTATGGCTTGTTGAAAATCGTTATATTGGAATAAAACATCCCTTTATGTCAAAGATTCCCAAAGTGGTCTATATGAGCCTCCAAGGGTCCATTTCGACTTGCAGGAGGTCTATGGTATGTCAGCGAGAAAAGAAAATGGGGGTGCACGAGATGTAAATGGGGGTCCACGTGAGCGGATCCCATTTAAGCAAATCATCATCAATATTTAGGCATTCCGTAAATGTTTTATTACACCTAACACAGATTGTGTGTACATAATACTTATATTAGACATAGAAAATATTTATATAAAGAAATCGAATGCAAATCATTGAACGTGGAGATTTAAGACTATAGCTCACTAATTTGAAGCCAAATATTGAATCATTGCTATCAGAGCATCAGGTTCATCCCTCTCATTAACAGTATTATTTGTGTATTCATTTTATGTAAGAATTTTACTAGGTTTTGATTTGTTTCGTTCCAAAGCCAAATATTTACTTGCATTTTGTGTCTTTTCAATAAAGGTATGAATAAAAATTGTACATGTTTTTCTGTTTTTACAATTGTCCACTCTACAAAAAAACCTTATCAAGGTGAACAGCACTGTGTCAGCTGTCAAAAACACATTTGAAGTTAATAAGTTTAGGAAAATTCAATATTAGGCAGACAGGGGGTCTACGGAAAACAAAGAAATCGGCAAGTGGGAAACTATGCTTTATGTAGTCGAACAGCCCCTGCATGAAATGAGCGAGTGACAAGCGTTAAGCTAGCGTAGACTGATGGCATAGGGGGTTCGATTGAGATGCTTACAATGTGTGATGGGCTGGACATAAGGGACAATAAATATATTCTAATCTTCTGAAATGTCTACTTTTTTGTTTCTACAAACTTCTACCTGTCAAAGAGGAATCTTTGTACCCTGCTCTACACCGGAACCGGAATCTCTGAAGATTGAGCGGCAGCCATCCACCTATTCTTCTACAGTCTTTGTACCGGTGCTGTACAGTCAATTATATATGTAGTATGTATACATTTCTTTTTGTATGTATACTGTAATTTGTATTAATTATACTAATGTTTTAATATTTAAATTTTTTTTGTAATTCTGAATTTTGAGTACATTTACTAAAAATTGTTAATGGTCGAAGTTGATCGTGTATAAATAAATAAAAGAAGGATTATGATTAATGTTATGGAGATGCGTGCACTAAGGACATTTTTTGCCAACATTCTCCTTAGTGGAAGGTTACATCACACTCCTTGTACGTGTACCAGGTCTCACTTCTCTTTTTGTGCTTAGTACACACCTTGCAAGTTCTGCAGAGTTCCTTTTTGTCAGTTGATGGAATACATATAATCATGTCAGTTGATGGAATACATATAATCATGTTCTTTGACAACTTGTTTGGAGGATCTTTCAAATTCCTTATTCTTTTTGGACTCGTAGATTGGTCTTCGAATTCACATGTAAAATTCTTCGAGATCTGACACTTCACTGCACATTGATGATGCAATGTTAAAATCTCCATCATAAATCAATTCACAAAGATATTCATTATTTAGGGTGATGTCTATTTTAGAAATTAGAAATCATTGAAAGTTTGATAAAAATATTTACTAGATATTCAGTAATATGCCTTTTTAAAAAAATGGTATTGATTACATGAAAACACGGGACCAGGACACAACGCAAATCTAGTTTGTCACGTTAAAACACGGAATCGGGAAACAAAGTGTCAATAGTGTTTTAAGAATTTATGATAAGCGGCATACGAACTGTAGAAAAACATTAACCGTTAAACTATGACTAACATGACCATTAAACATGATCGTTTTAAAATTATTTAATAATTATATGTATATTTAAGTTCAATATATGTTATATATGTATACCACAAAATATTACCAAACTTCACCAAGCAGACTTACGTAATTGTCGAATACTTATTTTATAGAGGTAAAGAACTCAGATTTGTTTTTAGTGGAATAACGCATATATAAAACAAATATTGGATTTTTTGAGAATTTTATGGATAGATTTTGAGATATAGAAAACACATGGCCTCATTAGTAGAACGAGATGCAAGTTGCTTTGCAGAATTAAAAGCTTCATACATGTTGATGCAGGGTTACTCAACTCCGGAGGCAAAGTATTGTCCTTGATGTTTTGTTTATATTACGTTATTTATATTAATAAAGGAGAGTACAAAGTTAGTAGCTATTTCTAAATATTGTTGTGATATTCTGGCGAATACTATATATACTTATATTAAAAATATCTAAATTGTTGGAAAACTCGTTTCCAGGTCTTTGCATACGAATTATAGAGGAGTTGATTTTATAATTATAGTTCGGAAATTCTAGGATGAGTCCTGTGACAGCTCACAAATTTGCCCCAATACAACCTTGTAACGATGTTCAGTAATTTTAATTATTTTATCAACTTTAATATAAGCCTCAATTCTAATAAATAGCAAGTTATTTAGGTAAATACATTACATAAGGTTGTATTGGGGCAAATTTGTGAGCTATCACAGGACTCATCCTAGAATTTCCGAACTATAGTATAGCAATTTTCGGTATAAAAGGGATTGAGCTGTCCACAAGACAGCTCAATCCCTTTTATACCGAAATGGCCCGTAGATCGTTTTTTTTAACATTGTACTATATGTATTTTGTTTGTTATTTATTTTCATCAGTCATGCATTTTGTTTATCTCCTTTTAAATTTCTTTATGAAATTCACGGTGAATATCCTTTTAAAAATAAAAGATAAAACATATCTCGAAAACATCCTGTATAAAAATCGGAACGTTTAATACAAATTTAAAAAAAATTTGAACAAAAAGAATGACCGTAAATAACGTTACGTACCAATTTTCAACAAATTCAATTACTTTACCCTCGAAATGCCAGAATTAATTAATCAGTTATATTAAATAATTTTCATGATAATTTTTGTCTTATTTCGTATAAGCTGTTAAATTTCTATGAGTAAAAGCACAAACCAAACGGGGATCGAGTCAGTGTTGATTAATTATTTAATGCTTTTGTTCTGTGAGGAACAAAGGGAACACAAAATGAAGGTAGAAGAAACAAAACGAAATGTTAGTCGAAAAGAGTATAGAAATAGAAAGGAGTCACGGTACCAATGTACTAATGAAAAACAATCGTTATCCTCAACCGAACATACACACCGTGGGATTTATATACGAGTACTTGGACAAGAAATAATAGTAAATAAAAACTCCGCCTGTGCCGCCTAGGAAGGATGCACTGCCGGTCCCAAGCTCAGATAAAGGAGGAGGGTTCCCAGGCAACGTTAGCAGCCTACCTGAGGTAAAAACATTGTAAACGCTCACAGAACAGGAGAAGGAGCCTCGGACATCGAACTGATCACGGACAGGACCAAGGCAGGGAAAAGGAAAACAGTAACAGACTCTTGAGTCTATAAAAAGTTTAAGAAGGAGAAGGACAAGAAATAGGCTAACGGGTATGGTATAAGCCGAGAGTTTCTAACCTTTTTTCGGCCGCAAACCCCTTTACCAAAAACTTTTAAAACCGTCGACCTCCTAGTCATTTACTTTACTTACTCAAATTAATAAGTTTGTACAGTACTCGACATTAAATATTTCACTAGATATCAAACTTTTCATTTTAATCACTTGTAATTAAGGATTGAAAAAGATAAAAGGACTTCAGATTATAACATTATCTTGTACAACATTTAATATTGAAATCTGCGCTGACGAAAATTAAAGCAAAAAATAGGAAACGAGTTTTTTTTAATTTTTGACATTTATGAAATACTCGTAAATATGCAAATTAAAAATAAGTACAAATATTCTTAATTAGATACCTATTGGAATCATAGATATTTTGAAGTGACAAACAAATAGCAGTAGTAAGGGGTCTATTTTTGCTGTCGTCGACCCCCAATTTTTTTTATTCAAACTATTGACCCATAAAAAAATCAAATCGACCCCACGGGGTCGATATCGACCACTTTGGGAACTACCGGTATACAATTCGCTTGAAACATGTTGACTACACTGAGTAAACTAGTGAAGAACAATGTGTGACAAGAGTATGTATACCCTGCACAGAAATACATAAAAAAGCAATAAAATACAGATCAGATTGTTCATTTTTATGGCTTTCCAAGTTGTGGTTTTTAGGGTTCGAGCTTATGACTTTGATATTTAATGACAGGTTGGAGTGCAGTGACTGCGGTTAAATTTAACAATGGAAGATTTTTGCGAGCGTCAGGATCGCCGACACTGTGATGATGTTTCACGAGTAATCAATTTAACGACTGTGCAGTTTCATTTCAGGGTAGGTAAAGAAAACAGGTCCCTATACTTTTCTATTCAAGCACATAACATTCATCTCCTCCATGTTCATACATCTCGTCATGATCAATATTCTATTATTCATACTTCTCACTTTACTTTCTTTCGAAATCTGGTCCACTTGATCCAGCAACTATTTGTAGTTCGCTTTATTATTTATTTCTCTTCCTTTTTTCTTCTTCGTCTTACTAAAAACATTAATTTTATACATTTCTGATGTCTTCATTCAACTGTCTTTCATATTATACATTGACACTCCAGATTTTTTTCTTAATGCACATATCTCCGCAACATCAATTTGACTTTTATTCATTGACCAAGTTCCTGAGATGCCTGTCTTCCAGCCCGGAGGTTGCGGATTTGATTCTCCCTGGAACCCAAATTTAAAAAAATAAAGAAAGGGTTTTCAGTCTGGTTTCACATTTGGCCTCATGAACATCTTTCTGGTTAGTTGGAGGAGATTACCACATAGCAGTAGTACTACAAGGTTTTGCTGTATACAAAGAAAGTGATATATTAGGTGTTAACATAAGTAGTGTCCGTTTTTTTTCAATTTAAAAATGAGCACCAAAAGTAAAACAAAATGGTAAAGGTTATACGTCATTCGAAAGAAAATTTTCTGCTCTACAAGATATTGTGTTTGCTTTTACGTTACACATATTACTTTTTTGATTACAAGCCTTCAAAATGGAATGTCAAGTAGACGACAGTGAGCATTATCGACACCTCCTTCTGTTCGCGTTCAATCGAGGGAATAAATCTGCCAAAGCTGCTCGCGATTTTTGCGAAGTGTACGGTGAAGATGCTATAAATGAAATGACAGCTCGTCGATGGTTTTTGCGTTTCAAAGACGGTAATTTCGACCTGGAAGATATGGAGCGTTCCGGACGACCAGTGAATTTCGATGAAGACCGCTTAAATCATATTATTCGTGAAGATCCCCTTCAAACATTTTTCATCACCGTTTTCAAACCATTTTTCATCACCAGTAATGATGCGGAAAAAGAAACCTTTGCTTGTGGCCATGCGTAGCTCGATGACGCGCGAGCAAACCAGCAGAAATTGTCGAACGTTGATTTTTCTTGTTTTCACTCAAAACATGTGGAAACCAAGCGCCAATCTTCAGGACTTTTCCCATTGATTTAAGATGGCGGTATACAGTCATGGGACTACAATTCATCTGCTCAGCCAATTCTACGGTGGTTTGAAGGGGATCTTCATGAATAATATGGTTTAAGCGGTCCTCATCGAAGTCCACTGGTCGTCCGGAACGCTCCATGTCTTTCAGGTCGAAATTACAGTCTTTGAAACACAAAAACTGTCAACGAGCTGTCCTTAAATTCATAGCATCTTCACCGTACACTTCGCAAAAATTGCGAGCAGCTTTGGCAGCTTTATTCCCTCGATTGAACGCGAACAGAAGGAGGTGTTGAAAATGCTCACTTTCGTCTACTTGACATTCCATTTTGAAGGCTTGTTATCAAATAAAATAATATATGTAACGTAAAAGCAAAAACAATATCTTATAGAGCAGAAAATTTTCTTTCGAATGACGTATAACCTTTACCATTTTGTTTTACTTTTGGTGCTCATTTTTAAATTGAAAAAAAAAACGGACACAACTTATGTTAACACCCAATACATGATTTACTCGGGCACTGTTATAGCTACCAAATGTGATTTGTTTAATAAAAGAAGGTTAGACTCCTAAGTTAGAGTTTGCTCTTTAAACGGCGCTATATAAATTTGTCTTTTGAACTTCTGCCAAGTCCAAGCTTTGCTTCTATACATCAAGGTGGGCACCAACAGACTTATGTATTGTTATTTTTGCTACTTTTATATTGATTTTCTTAACAGAAATTCTTTTGACAGAAAGGATGTCTTCCTCCATATTTCATTGCTGTTAGTAATGGCCTAGAAGTGAACGGGTTAACCTTGATAAAAAAAATCGCTTTAGAAAACCTAAAGAAAGAGATATCATTAATTTTATTTCAATTGTCATATTAGTTTGCTCTGTTAACAGACACCATCTTGATATCAAATGAAACAGAGTCGAACTAGCAAATTTAAAAGATTTGAAAAATAAAAATAAAAGATCAATTTATATAAATAAATATAGGTTTATTAATAGCAACATAGTATGTACAAAATATATTTAAATAACACTTCTAAAACACATGAATTGCAGATAACACATTAAATACAGAAGCTATCAAAAGGTCTGGGCTCATCTAATAACATCCCCTCGGCCAAGATACAACCCACCAATATAGGGCGAACCCAGCCACGGGGACAGCAGATGTTTTTCAGCCCACACCCTTGAACACGTAGAACAAGAATATAAAAAAAAACACAGAAAATAAATAGATGACTAGTATTTGCTGGTTGAGTATGAGAAGGATCCCTTGAATAGTATTAGATTATGGTTTGGGATAAGTATATAACGCCATTCAAAAAGCAACACTCCTCAAGAGCGATCTACTTCAGAATACAAATATTGGTGTCCTTTTTTTCTGGTTTTAAAAAAAATAATTAATGAAGTAAATTTAATTTTATGTATTATTATGGAATCCACTAATTAAAGCCAGGTACATTTAATAAACAATTAAAATTTGAAAAAAATATGAATGTCTATTGTTCATTGAATGTAAAAAAAATATATAAAAATTTAATCACCAGCATTCCATGGCTTGATTTATATATGAAATGGAATAAATTTATTAAGTACAGTGTACGACAACCTCCGTGGCCTAGTTGGTAAGACGCTCCCAACCCGGAGATTGCGGGTTCGATTTACATTAGAACCCAGATTTTTGAAAAAAAAATACAGTTTTTTTTCACCTGAGGCCTTTTTTTTAAACGTCTTTGTGGTTGGTTGGAAGAGATTGCCGCATGGCAATAAGACCTCCAGATTGTAGTGTATACAACGAAAGTGTAATACAATACAATGTATGGTATTTTTATCAACCATTAAAAATTGTTAAATTAATAAAATTCAAAGAATTTTGAGTGTACATGAATAAAAAAATTATTTGTTAAAAACAGTAAAATCTTTAACACGATTCGTATACAAAAAATATCAGAAAAGAGCATGTAGATGCATACTACCATACATATAATACAAACATTAGACAGGCCAAGGCTCAGAAGGCCCTAAGCCATAATGTAATGGGTAAAATAAAATCAAAAATGTATTTGTATAATTCATCCAATCAAAATACAAAAAAGTACGTATCAAAATTTCAACAAATTTATTTAAATAAAATTTGAGAAACAAAAAATTGAAAAAGGAAAGAAAAAATCTATGTTACACCGAATTTATGTTTCGAATCAACAAAAACGCTCCCTAAGGATTAAAACTCTTCCCAAATATGTCAGCGACTGTAGCATAGTCATTATCCAATCGATGCAATCTACGTACGGGATAATTTGAGTAATATTTAGTTCAACAACACTCACACAAGAATATATCCTACAATCTCGTACTTTTCAAAGGAATTCGTAAGTTAATCGATTCAAATAATTGAAACTATTACGACAGTGGAAAATTATATTTATATGGTACCTGGTAAAAACAAAAGTCATAAAATCAACTTATACACAATAAATCATAAAATATCGGACAACCGTGCCCATTTGTCAAAATGTACACATTTTAATGTTTCTTAAATACATATTCTTTGTGTTTTATTGATTTAAATGCTCAAAAGTAATTTATTATCTTGTATACACTCGTATGGAATCATTCGTAATGAAGTTTTAAACATCCAGTTTGTTTTCTTTAATTCTCTGCGAAAGATGAGGTTTCGGTGGTTAATAGTATGCCAATTGTTGGCATTATCATTATGTTACGTCAATTGCAAAAAAAGCAAAACACACAGTTGGGATGCAGTTGCTGATGCAACAGCTGGAGATAAAACAACAGCTCATGCAGCAGTTAGTAAAAACATCCACCATGCAACTGATGATGAAAATATTTTTGAGACACCTCATCTTAATAAACATTCTTCAAAGACAAGTTCTCTTCATGATGACAATAATCCAAGATCTTCCTATCATCATTTGTCAACTGATGCACCTAACTCTTCACATCATGAAGATGGTAAAGAACATCAGTGTCATGCTGAAAATGAAAGGGGCTGCAATGATAACTGGTGTACGATGATGGATGACTGTAACTCTTTGGAAATGGATTATTTTGATGACTTATGGACCTTTCCACCACCAGAGTGAGTGTTTTTCTTTTCAATTTTGTCAATATAATATTTATATCCTTGTTGAATTTACCACCCTTTTTTTCAGTGCACACTTAATGCCATAGCATACATAGATACTATCTTGGCATTTCCCTGTTGGATTAGACAAAGGATAGACCACCATACTTTCCTATCTCGGCACACTCCTTAACCTCTTCTACATTCATCCTTTTTGACAGTGTTGTATTACAACATTACAACTTGGCTGGTTTATTACTATGTGGCAATATCTTTAAAACAATATTTCATTCCAATAACATTGTATTACACTTTTGTTGTATACAGTACAACCTAACAGGTGCTTGTCTATGTGCCAATCTCTTCGAAACATCAAAAAATATATCAAATAAATTTTAAATGAAAATCAGGCGGGAACCCTTCTAAAAAAGTTTGGATAAAAAGGGGAATCGATCCTGCAGCTTCCGATTCGGAAAATGGGAGTTTTACAATTATATCAGGGAAATGTACAATTTAAATTTATTTTTTATATCGCATTACAAAATGTTAGGTAGACAAAAGAAAATTCTCAAAAATTTTGTTAGACTTTGACGCTTTTACGTTGAAATGCAAAATAAAAAGCTATCATTATTTGTCATTACTTGAAATACTATCGTTGTAACTATAGAGATAAGAGGTGCATGGCTGCACGGTAACGCACTGGACTTATAGTCTAGTATTCGGGAGTACAAGGATACCTGACTTCGGTCATATATATTCTTTCAAAAGAAAGGAAAAAACATACCAGTGTGCTCCGATCATTTCACTTTGGTGTGCCATCAGATCCAGTATAGCAGTATGGTCGGTGAATTTGCTGGTGTGCTACAACTTACCCACTTAAAGAGGAGAAAAAAACAAAAACTCGAACTGAATTGACATTCAAATAGCGAGGTGATCCTCGACTACGAGACCCAACAACAATGATACATAACAAATTCGTCCGTCCTGAACAGTCTTGGCTTGTACGTTCCGGATAATTATCTGAGACAACGCACCCATAGATTGTTCTATTAACCTGTGAGTCGAACCAACCTGCCTTTGGAAATGCCAATAGCTAGAGCAATTAGACTTTTCAACCGTATGATGTGTCCTCATATAGACGTTTTTCATGTACCGTTTAACTCCTTAGCCCTTCCCTTACGGTGCTAAAATTGAAACGCGCGCTCCGGTGTTGGGTAGTGAGTACGCGATCAAAAATTAGCGATTTTAAATCGGAAAAATAAGAACATTCATAGATAATCCCCTTAATGAATTATAATTGAAGTTAAAAATTATAATAATTGAGATTTATTTGCTGAAAACATTAAAACACCATCTGGCAACGCTCACGGAACGGGCGTAGGTCTAATTTATTTACAAACCCAGAAGCTACTGCGGCGCGGAGCTTCAGTGGCTTACCCCGGCGTGGCTTACGCTTGCGACGATTGAGACAATTGAGCTCCTCGCAATTCAGTGGAGTATGCAAGAGTGAGATGCGAATATAGTGTCGCGCTTCCCGCATACTCTTCACCTATCGTCAAGACACAAGGTCGAGGCACTCACAGCGTTTAAATGCGAATTTGTTTCCGATCTTCACAAAATACCCACGATGTAGTCGATAAATTCTGATTATTATTAATATTATTTTTTAAATCAATGCGTAAATATATTATGGAGGAATACCTAAAATCTTAACCTTGTATCTTTTATATTTATAGAGATATTGATGGTTATTAGAAGCAATGTGTAGAAGATACCCAACACAGGGAAGGAAAGGTTAAGGAAAAAAGTTTTGAATTTAGTGTAATGCTTTGAATAATAATTTTTTTTATATTATTTAACATGTTATATTTTGTTATAATGTTTTAGTGTTACAAGAACATTTTTATCATGGTTTTAATCAAATAAGTCTTTATTAAAACCATGATAAAACTACGTTTTTTTTTGTTTTTTTTTGTACGTGTTATATTTGTTCATTGTACGAATTAGAGAAACCTGTTATGTCCAAACAACTTAAAAAAATAAAATATATAAACCTAGTTTCAAGGTGAGTTTCATCTGCATATTTCGTATTGCGATACAAACAGTTTGGCTCAAATCCAAATCGGTGACAACTAAATATTCAAATATAATAAACATTGAAACATTAATTTCAATCTGTTTGTAAAAATAACAAAACATTTGTTAAAAATACAAAGTCACTCACCATTTGATAAAATAAAGGTGACAAATAATGAAAAACATATGTAAGTACAGAGACAACATTGTCTTCAATCCCATTAATCAAGTATTAGAATCACTAGGGTAAACACAGAACTCGCTGTTTAAAACTGCACGTGCTAACAATACTACCCGATACATTAAGAGGCAACAATACCCGCACAACTCTAATGCGTGTAAGTATTATTAATGGATGAACTCAAACAATACAAAGACAACCTCTTTTGGGAGGTTTTATCAAAATGTATGATTATATATGAATACTACACATATAAATGACACTACACCTAAAGTCCAATGTGTTACTATCACAAATCGGAAGATCTACAAAAGTTTCTTTATAGTTCGTCTTCTCTTGGTAAATTTTCTGTAGTTTTCATGCCAAATATGCTTATGCAGGGAACTACCATATCTTATGGTCACAGCCACTGTCTTCTTATCCTTACAATCAACTATCCTTACAGGCATTAACATTGTGGAGGTTTAAAGACATTGTAATTTGTTTTATCAAACACTGTTTATTTCACTTTTTGTAACGGTATAACCCTACCGGTTTCAAGGCTTTCACTGTGCTCCCCTGATGATGAGGTGAAAGCCTTGAAACCGGTAGGGTTGTACCATTACAAAAAGTGGAATAAACAGTGTTTGATAAAATAAATTACAATGTATTGTATATATATTTATTTTGTAATGTTTTAACGTCAATAAAAGTCTTGCCATGTCAACAATTGGAGCACCATTGAGAAGCGTTTGCTCCCTAAATGGCACTTTATAAACTTTTTATATTATTAAAGATTGCTGGCCTTTGATCACTAACCTTATTTATCGAGTTTTAACAAGCAATTCCGTTTCTTAACAGTATGGTTAATTGAAATTATAAAAAAAATCTATCGAAATGTATCATTAAATATTTTCAGGTATGAGACACTACTTCCACCTTGTTGTGGTCAAAAGGCTAGATTATGTGATCCCAGTGAAGAATTCCGAAGATTAGACGGGTCGTGTAACAACCTGAAGAATCCTGAATGGGGTCTGCCTAACTCTACGTATTGTAGATTACTTCCTCCAAAATACAGCGACGGTAAGTTCAAAAATATTTTTTTTCATTTATTGAAAGACAATCTATGACTGAAGTCATAAGTATCCTTATACCTCTGAATATTAGGCGGAAAAAATATCTGTGTCATTCGAGGGGAGTATCACAGCACGGAGTTCAAACCGGCGACCTTCCGCACAGAAGTCCAGTACATTACCGCACACCCATGCACCTCTCATGCACTAAGTATGTAGGAACATATATATTGGTTGCCAAACAAATCGAAATATATTCTCGTCTGAGCCTTTGAACCAAGTCATTTGTTCACCAAAGATTAAAGTTATTTTTATTCTTCCCAAAGTCTGCCTTTATGATACAGAGGTGGAAGTACACTAACCTTATCATACTCAGCCAGCAAATGCTGGAATGAGTTGTTTTTTTTTCTTTCTTTTCTCTCTTTTCGCTGGTGGTGAATCGGGGATTGTGCATACGTGTTTGTGCGTTATCTCCTCATTCATTCTTTTAAAACTGCTTAACTATTCCAATGTATTACTGCCTAACTATTTCAATGTTGTCTCAACTATTTTATATCCCATTTGTCATTTTGTTAAATTTGGACTCCTTTGAGGCTTTTCTTTTTTTCGTTCTTGCTGACAGTTAACCTGAGGTGGTATATGTGGGTTTACTTTTTATTTTGTTTTCTGCCATACGTTTTTTGTTTTTTTTAATTTATTCTTTAATATAGATATGCAGGGGTGTGGGATGGAAGCCCCCCGATGCCCTTGCGGTTGGGCTCGCCCTACATTGGTGGGGTGTATCTCGGCCGGGGGAATGTTTGTGGGATGAGCCCGGACCTTTTAATGTCTTCTCTCTTGAATGTATTTCTTTTTGTCATCTATTCATTTTCTGTGTTTTTTTATATTCTTGTTCTACGTGTTCAAGTGTGTGGGCTGAAAAACATCTGGTGTCCCCATGACTGGGTTCGCCCTATATTGGTGGGATGTATCTTGGCCAAGGGGATGTTATTAGATGAGCCCAGACCTTTTGATAGCTTCTGTATTTAATGTATTATCTGCAATTTATGTGTTTTAGAAGTGTTATTTAAATATATTATGTACATACTATGTTGCTGTCAATAAACCTATGTTTATTATTTAACTTCTCCCATATGTGATATGCACACAAGTAGCCAATCGAAGGAGTGATTTTTTTTTTATTAACATTTGAAGTGACATTAAGAGTGTTATATTATTTTTGACAAAACATGTAAGAAAAACTAATATACATATATATTTTTTTGCTGTGTGCGGCTCGAATGTTACTCAAAAAATTTTTTTTTTTTTTCAGGACTCAGAGCTCCACGAATGGCCACAGATAAAAAAGCTCTCCCAGGACCAAGATCCCTTCGTGTGGCTCTATTCCCCAATGGTGAGTCAAAGAGCAAATTGTGGTCCATCAGCATCTTGCACTGGGGGCAGCTCCTCGCCCATGACATGTCGCAGCTGAAGCAACCGGACCAGGGTAAGGATAAATTAATCAAATGACTGATGAAGAGTTTGAGAACTTAATACAAAATTTTTGTTGCAATTTAAGTATTGAAATAGGGAAATTTTTAATTACTCCAGAAAGTAAAGAACGATTGCGCATCATGCCCTGCACCAATTCCCCACCACTGCGATCGTTTGCGCGCCAGTTAGCTCCTGCCCTTGCTTCAGTGCGAGTTGAGTTTTGTTGCTGAATGGTCGTGCATCTTTGTTCTGTAACCTTTCAAAATGGCTGCGCCCATCGAAAATCTCGTCAAATGTGAAGTGCGTAGTGTCATTTGTTTTTCGAATGTACAAAATGTTCGGCCTATCGAAATTCATAGGCAACTTTAACCACAGTACATAAATCTTTCCCACAAATTTCACAGTTCGAACAGCATTTAGTCTTGTTTGTGCTACCCTGAAAATGAGGTGAAAGCCTTGAAACCGGTAGGGTTATACCGTCACAAAAAGTGGAATAAACAGTGTTTGATAAAATTAAATTACAATGTCTTTAAACCTCCACAATGTTAATGCCTTAACTATAAACAACATATATTTCTGTGATTATTAATTACGATATGTTCATGTGTGTTTTTAGTAATTATGTATTATCCAAACAGAACCACTTTGTTGTACCACGGATGGTCAAGTTCCACAAACATTTTTAGTAATTATGTATTATCCAAACAGAACCACTTTGTTGTACCACGGATGGTCAAGTTCCACAAACATTTTTAGTAATTATGTATTATCCAAACAGAACCACTTTGTTGTACCACGGATGGTCAAGTTTCACAAACATTTTTAGTAATTATGTATTATCCAAACAGAACCCCTTTGTTGTACCACGGATGGTCAAGTTCCACAAACATTTTTAGTAATTATGTATTATCCAAACAGAACCACTTTATTGTACCACGGATGGTCAAGTTCCACAAACATTTTTAGTAATTATGTATTATCCAAACAGAACCACTTTGTTGTACCACGGATGGTCAAGTTCCACAAACAACATCTTCTCGATTCTGCTTCCCCATCAAGATCTCTCCTAACGACCCCACCATGGGAGCTGCTGGAATAAGATGTGTTAACTTCACGAGAACGATCACTGACAGAGATTTGGGGTGTAATTCTGGAAAGGGACCTTCAAAACAAGTGAGTGCATAATCAGCTGTCTTATCTTCTTTAAGTTTTTACTTTCCAGATGTGGTTATGGCATTAAATTTTGAGAATGTCACAAACCGAGTGACATGCAGATTTGACCAGTAAATAAGATTATCCCTGTCCTTTGTTTGCCTGCCATAAATCTTTAATTTCTTCAGTAACACTACCTGAAAAGCTCTAAGAACATTGAAAAATTTATAGTACTCGAAAATATGTCTGGCCAAAGAATCAGGGGACACACCCATAAGATGGAGAAACCATATATAAGAGATTACTAGCACAAGCCTCACATCAATGTCCAATAGATGATTGAATTGAGAGGAGAACAACGTTTAAACCATAAATCAAGAATGTGACCATCAAGAATGGTGACCAATAAGAGGGATCTTCTTTTTAAGACCATAACTTCAATGTAAACTATCTTGTTGATATAAATTACACAAACAAACTTGGTCAGTTCTATCAGCCATTCCACAAAGCTAGTCCTATCATATCTCTGAACTGACTGATAGAGAAGAAATAATTGTTTTTCTGCATTATTTCTGGGATGTAGACTGCCAGATATTCCTCCATCTCTTTGGGGTTGGCATCTTATGGAGCAACCATGAGAAACAATATGTGGAATTCAGGTTTAATCTATTGTAGACTGCCAGGTATTCCTCCATCAACCTAGTAGTTGGCATCTTATGGAGCAACCATGAGAAACAATATGTGGAATTCAGGTTTAATCTATTCTTTAATTTCAAGACTTCTATTTCTGATGTTCTTCGATAATGATAGAATTCTTCATGGTACTTATCCGACAACAAATGGGATATGGACAGCTAACTATTCTTTCACCTCTTTAGGGTTGTGTCTGGTGGTCAACTTCCTATAGTATTGCCAAGAAAACGATACAGTAAATTCGGATTTTATCCATTCTTTGAACGTTATCCATTAATCAAAAATGTATTTTATACCTTCACCATCTTGCAATGTCTTTGGTTTGACATATTCTTCTTAAAGTATTTATTATTCTGTCTCAGAGTGTTTTATTAGTCATACATGTAAATCGCAAGACCTTCATTTCTGATGTTCTAAGGAGTGCCTCCGTTCATGTAGTATCAACTCTAGTCACTCTAGTTCATGTGGTATCAACTCAGTCAATAGTTTATGGTGTTACAGGTCAAACATATGTTTTATAGATCCTCACTTTACATTTTGTTAGCATATACTTAATTTTCCATAAACTATCTTTCAAACATCCAGATTGCTGAGGCTTTGTTCACCTGTACAAACTTTTGTTTAATATACGAGTATATCTTTTATTTAATATATATCATAATTGCTTATGTGGCATTACACTTTGTTCACCTGTACAAACTTTTATTTAATATATATCATAATTGCTTATGTGGCATTACACTTTGTTCACCTGTACACACTTTTATTTAATATATATCATAATTGCTTATGTGGAATTACACTTTGTTCACCTGTACAAACTTTTATTTAATATATATCATAATTGCTTATGTGGCATTACACTTTGTTCACCTGTACACACTTTTATTTAATATATGTCATAATTGCTTATGTGGCATTACACTTTGTTCACCTGTACAAACTTTTATTTAATATATATCATAATTGCTTATGTGGCATTACACTTTGCTCACCTGTACAAACTTTTATTTAATATACTCGTATATCATAATTGCTTATGTGGTATTACACTTTGATCACCTGTACACACTTTTATTTAATATACTCGTATATCATAATTGCTTATGTGGCATTACACTTTGTTCACCTGTACACACTTTTATTTAATATACTCGTATATCATAATTGCTTATGTGGCATTACACTTTATTCACCTGTACAAACTTTTATTTAATATACTCGTATATCATAATTGCTTATGTGGCATTACACTTTGTTAACCTGCACAAACTTTTATTTAATATATATCATAATTGCTTATGTGGCATTACACTTTGTTCACCTGTACAAACTTTTATTTAATATACTCGTATATAATAATTGCTTATGTGGCATTACACTTTGTTCACCTGCACAAACTTTTATTTAATATATATCATAATTTCTTATGTGGCATTACACTTTTCTGCCTACTGGCTAGTATTAACTATAATATATTCTTATTATTATAATCACTAACTTAATTTTATAAATTTCAGATTAGTGTAGTTACTCCATATATGGACCTCTCGAATGTTTATGGTAATGAACAGACCCTTTGTGATTCCCTTAAGTTAACTAAGGGAGGATTGCTAAAAACTGAAATCAGAAAAGGGAGAATCTTCCCACCCACAGAAGCTGATCGCACTGTTTTCTGCTCATTCTGTCAGAATGGAGAGAAAGTTTGTTATAAGACTGGTAAGTCTCCATTTATCAGAATACAACAAAAACTATACAATAGGGAAAATTTATCCTTGCATACTTTTATGTCAACTTTACATAAGAGAGTCAAAGCATTAAGTTGATTTTTTATGTTGGTACGATGGCACCTTCTTCCTATTGTTCTCAATCTTGATCCCCGTTGGTACCCAATTTTATTTAAAAGAGTTCCATTCTGCTATCAATTTTAGGGCTATTTTTTTCAGTTTCTTTTTTGTTTTTTGCCATTCACCATCAAATTATACATGTTTTTTTGGTTTTATATACAGTGCTGTATCGTGCTGTAGGCAGTTTGCTACTCACGCCCCTCCCTCCTCTATTATAAGTAGCCTAGAGAGGATTTAAAGAAGGCATGACCAACCCGCGACCCACCTGGTTGTTTTGTGCGGCCCGCAAACAATTTTTATACGAACCATGAAATGAAAAATAATAAAACATTGTTTAATAATTGTGACACACACTGGATTTCCGAAACAATGAAGATTTCTATCAAAATATAAAAGTCAAATTTATGTGTCACAAAATGGTAGTAACATAATACAGTGGTACCTCGGGTTACGAACTTAATTAGTTCTTTGATTCCGTTCGCGAGCTGAAATGTTCGCAAACCGAAATTCATTTTCTTGAGAACCATAATGAGGGTTAATTTCATGCAAAATATATTTTATATATTGTTACTGTATTTTATATATATAAAAAGCAAAAAGAAATTGTATCAAGAACAACGAACGCAACGACAAACAATGTTCACAACGCGCGCACATGAGAACAACTAAAGCGCAATTGCGCTGTTACAACTAATTCGTGAGCTGGGGTATTGTACGCAGGTTGAGTCAAAAATTGTTCGGAATTGTGTTCGTAAGTTGATTTGTTCGTGACTAGAGGTGTTCGTAACCCGAGGTTTGACTGTACTACATACAGAAAAGATTCAAAAAGCTAACATAATATAGGTATATATTTATTCTTTACATGAAATAAGTACCCAAAATAATATTGTACTTACATTTAATTATTTAAGTATTATCGTCTAAACAAGTATGGCCGTACGGCGAGTGAATTTTTATCTCAAAAGAGTATGGACGTACGTGGTACGTCCGTTGGTTAGTTTTGAACCAATGGTTTCGAACACGTAGCTGAAATGTTTTTATCTATTGAATTATTTTGTATATGGCGGCCGCAATTACGTTTTTCATTTATGAAAAATATTTGTTAATAGAACACTAAGAATTTGGTAAAAAAACAAACAAATTTCAGATAATTTTAAAATGTAAAAAGATCTCACTCCTCCATACATATTTTACTTACAAAATCTCACTGGCTTAGAGGTTAATGTAATATGATGCTCATTTTATGTGAATTGTATTTATGCTTAATAAATACAATTCAATATAATAATTTGTCAGCCCTCATTGTGCAGTGGTTAAGTGGTTTGCCTTATGAAATCAAGGGACTTCTGCACTGATTCCAGACTGGTAAGATCGAATATACCTGAAGTATTCTTTAATAGTGCTTTGTAACAGCCTATTAACACTTATTGACAGCCGATGGTATACATGACATAGTACTCTAGGGACGATACTGATAGGGTCATGAAAAAAAAAATAAAACAGCATTTTATGAACCAGGACAAATTAGAGTATGTTAGGTTTTCAAATATTGATGCCTATAAATTTAAAAAAAACTGTGGTCCGCGAACATTTTACCCAATACCGGTTTTAGCACATGGCCCTTTATGGTTGACTACCCTTGATTTAAAGTATACAGGAGGATGTGTATCAGTTATATGAAAGATTTACGTCCGTGGGTGATTGTGTTTCTTTTTATTTACTTTATTTTAGACTTAATACCAAATAAATATTTTTTTGTGAATCTAAAGCTACATAGTTGATTGGAAACAATAGATTTATTTTTTCAAAACAGGCTTAGCCCAATTACTTTGAAAAATACAAGACATTAAAAAAGAAAAAAAATTACATAGAAAAAAAATAAAAAAATTACAATATATAAAATAAAAAATAATGCATATGCATACAAACGAGTATATGCACACAAACATATGATACAGATATATTCAGTCACTTAAGTATGTTGATGAGTGCTTTCTAACGTGCTCAATCTAAGAAGAAAATTTACTTTTGCTTTTGGTAATGTGATATGAAATATGTCAATATCCGAAGCAGTCGCGTTCAGAAGAGTTAAGGCCCTTCCAACAGGCATAGCGGCTGGAAGACCCATTCTTGCCTATGTTATTGAGAACAGTTCTTGCCGGCGCAGTCTAGTGTAATTGTTAGGAACATTTAACGCTAATCTTTGTAGTAATGCTGGACAGCTCACAACTCCTCGAACGACTTTGACAACGTATACCAGGAGACGCAGATCTCTTTTTACGCTCAAGGAGTTATACCCGAGCATGCCCAGCAGAAACTGAGTAGATACAAATTAATATATGTGACAGATATATAGATATTGAACTTTAAAAAAAATGAATATTTCAGGTGATTCCCGGAGTAATCAAAACACACCGCTCGCATTACTACAGATAATGTTCCTCCGGGAGCACAACAGGATAGCCAAGGTATTGAAGCGCTTGAACCCTCACTGGGATGATGAGAGACTTTACCAAGAAGCAAGACGCATCAACATTGCAGAGTACCAACACATTTCTTATTACGAATGGATATCTCTTCTTCTAGGTATTATATTTTTAATTCATTTTGTTCTTATTCTCTTCTACATTGGTATAGTATTGTTTCAATTGCTTTATTTTGTTCATATGCTCTTCTCAAATAGAGCTTATTGACAAGATTGCTGTTACCTCTTTGAGTGCCATCAGATAATAAAAGGATATTTAAATAGCGTTGTTTAAAACAGGGGTCTCCAAAATTTTTAGCCTAAAGGCCACACTGACTCCTCCACTAAGTCCCAAGGGCCATAACCTAGCTAGCTCATCATACCAACATACTGTAGTTTTGAATTACGCGCAAATTTTCATGTTGGGACTAGCCGGAGAGTGAGATATATATGGCGCAGGGTCGGGGGTGGGATCCGTTCGCAATTTCGATTGGTACTTACGGTTGGTGTAGCAATATTTTTAAAGAAAAATATTTGAAGTCATCATTGCTGGAATTTTATAAGAGTCTTCCACTCACAGTTTGATCAGTTGCATAAATTTGCTCGTGCCCTTTTTTCCGTTTTTGGCACTACTTATCTGTGTGAAAAACAAAATGAAATATATAAAAATATTTACAGATCCAAATTAACTGATGAGCATTTGAAGTCACTGCTGATAATTTCCACTAGTAAACTTGATCCACAACTGCAAATAATTGTCAGTTAAAAGCTACAGCTACATAAATCTCATGATGTTTAATTTCATTACGTGAATACCTATGTATGTCACTTATTGTAAGTTTTTTAGGATAAATCTCATATCATTAATCACTGTTAAAATGTTCAATTTCATTATGTATGTCAGTTATTGTATTTCTTATTGGTCATCAAATAAAAACATCTGATAATTATTTTGTATGATTTACTTACATTGTAAATTTTACAATGTAATTAAAATAAACTATGATGGGCCGGATACCGGGCATATCCCGCGATCCGGCCCTCAGTAGCGGGCTAGATTGGCGGTGCTCGCAGGCCGGTGTTGACAGACCCCTGGTTCAAAACATAAACTCAGGGATCGGACCAATTTTCATTGGAAGACTAAAAATAGTAGAAAAAATTAAATAAGTTAAGTAGTTAGGTTAAAATTAAATAAGTTAGGTAAGCATAACAACATAGAAAGTAGAGGAAAAAAAACTGCAATACCTAAATAAAAAAACTACGTTTTACCAAAAAAAAAACTATGTTTCACCAAATAAAAAACTATGTTTTACCAAACAAAAAACTATGTTGTACCAAATAAAAAACTGTTTTACCAAATAAAAAATACTATGCGATATCAAAATAAATAACTATGTAATACTTAAATTTAAAAAATGAGCAGTAGGAAAATAAATAAATAATAAATGCCAAAATAAATAAAATTGCAATACCAAAATACAAAAACTATGCAATACCTTAATAGAAAACTATGTTTAACCAAAACAAAAAAATATCCAATACCAAAATAAATAATTATCTAATGCCAAAATAAAATACTTTGCGATATGTACCAAAGTAAAAAAACTATGCGATGTCTAAATAAAAGCTATGTCATACTGAAACAAAATAATATGTAATACCAAACTACATGTAAATACTAAAATAAAAAAACTATGCAATGCCTAAATAAAAACTATGTAATACCGAAACAATATAATATGTAATACCAAACTACGTGTAAATACTAAAATAAAAAAAACTATACAATGCCTAAATAAAAACTATGTAATACCGAAACAAAATAATATGTAATACCAAACTAAGTGTAAATACTAAAATAAAAAAACTATACAATGCCTAAATAAAATCTATGTAATACCGAAACAAAATAATATGTAATACCAAACTAGGTGTAAATACTTAAATAAAAAAACTATGCAATGCCTAAATAAAAACTATGTAATACCGAAACAATATAATATGTAATACCAAACTACGTGTAAATACTAAAATAAAAAAAACTATACAATGCCTAAATAAAAACTATGTAATACCGAAACAAAATAATATGTAATACCAAACTAAGTGTAAATACTAAAATAAAAAAACTATACAATGCCTAAATAAAATCTATGTAATACCGAAACAAAATAATATGTAATACCAAACTAGGTGTAAATACTTAAATAAAAAAACTATGCAATGCCTAAATAAAAACTATGTAATACCGAAACAAAATAATATGTAATACCAAACTACGTGTAAATACTAAAATAAAAAAATGATGCAATACCTAAATAAAAAAATATGCAATACCAAAATAAATAACTATCGAATGCCGAAATAAAAAACTTTGCAACACCAAAAATAAAAATATCCATTCCAAAATAAAAATAGCTTTGTGATATCAAAATCAAAAAGTTATACAATATAAAAACAAAAAATCTTGTACATAATACCAAATAATAAAAAAAAATGCTACATCAAAATAAATAACTATCGAATACCAAAATAAAAAACTTTGCAATATCAAAATGAAAATAGCTTGGTGATATCAAAATCAAAAAATTATACAATAACAAAATTAAAAACTTTGTACATAATACCAAATAAAAAAAATATGCAATATCAAAATAAAAAAAAACGAATAAAAATTTAGCAAGGTCGTCGAATGCACAATGGAAGGAAAGGAGATTGGTACAAGGGGGGATTGAAAACAACGCTATGCGACCAAATAAAGACATATTTTTAAAAGGCTTTTTAAAGCACATCCGTGATAGCACGAGCTTTATATCAGCTGATAGCTGGTTCCACAGTGTAATTCTAGAATAGTAAAAGTCGATGAATCGGTAAAAATAAAGATCCTTGAATCGGTCAGTCTTTGCTGCTGTGTCAATATCAATTATTTATTTGTAAATTACAGTACTTGAAACGTGTGAGGTTCAGGTTAATTTTCACAATGTACATACAGTCAACTCTGGTTACAGTGAACTCGGTAATAGTGAACCAAAATATACTAGTTTTAGTTCACTGTAACATAGGATTTTTCCATATATTTTTAATATATGGGGATGGGACGGAAGATTTTGGTTCACTATAGCCAAAGGTTTACTATTACCGAGTTCACTATACTGCCGTCATAAACAAAAACGCAGCTAACGGGTAAAAATCAGAAATTTAACTAAGTATGAGCCAATATTCCATATCAAATTTTGTACCATAATCCATAAAAAAATACAGAAAACCATTTATTTTAATACAAAAATCGATATAATGTCTTTTTTAATTTTTCAAAATACTAGGGTTTTCTAAGCAAAAAAACAGAAACATGTGATTCATAAAAAAAACGACAGTAAGTGTCTATGCGTTTGCTGCGTTTTTGCTTATGAATCACATTTTACTGTTTTTTTGTTTATGAATAACGACATTTTTAAGCAGCAATTGAAAACATAAAAGTACAGTTTTCTCAAAACTTAACTTTTGCCATAAGCTGCGTTTTTGCTTATAAGGGCAGTATAACCGGAGTGGTCTGTATTACAATATGGAAAGATAAACTGTGAAATATATAAAATTATTTTTTTCAGGCAAAGACAATTTGGCCGCCAGCAAGGTACTTTATCCAAAGGCTAAAGGCTTCGTGGATGATTATGATCCTACAGTATCGCCAGATGTAATTAATGAGTATGCCCACGCTGCCTTCAGGCACTTCCATTCACAAATCACGGGAACCTTGAAGTAAGACATTTCTTTATTATACTTAAGAAATTCTAGCACGGTTCCTGTGACAGTTCACAAATTTGCCCCAATACAACCTTGTAACAATGTTCAGTAATTTTAATTATTTTATCGACTTTAATATAAGCCTCAATTCTAATAAATAGCAAGTTATTTAGGTAAATACATTACATAAAACTAACAATAATGACAAATTAATATAGTACATCTTGTTACAAATTAACAAAAATATGTCAGTTTGTTAAAATCAACATCATAATATTTTGTTACGTTTGTCAAAAGCTAGCAAGTAAAAGTCTGCCTTGGCTAGGGATGGGGTATTCGATAATTGGATTTTCGATTTTTTTATACCTAAAATTAAATGTTCGTAATAAGTACTAATTCATAGTGGATCTTGGTCTATTTAAAGATAAATACAAATCATACGATGCATTAGAAAGTCAGTATAATGATAATTAGGAATTAAAATGTCAGTTTAGAGAAAAACAATTTTTCAATTCATAAAAAAAACTATTCTATTTGTAAAAAAAAAACGATTTTACCTCATCCCTTTGAGATATGACATTTCAAACGTCACAGGAACCATCCTACATTTTCTCAAGTATCTTCTTCTTCTTGATGTGCCCTGTCAGGTCCCCCCGACGTTGGCAATCACTCTGGCGAAGGCTTCTCTGTCTTGCGCGACCCGGAACAGCTCCTCCACACGTCTCATTCCGGTCCAGTCTCTTATATTTCGCAGCCAAGACGTTTGCCTTCTACCTGGACCACGATGTCCCTCGATTTTCCCCATGAGTATTAATTGGAGTACACTATATTTATCTCCACGCAGAATGTGACCCAGATATGAGATCTTACGGACCTTAACATCTTTCAGCAGCTGTCTACTGCAGTCAGCTCTCCTCAAAACCACTGAATTACTGACCAGATCTCTCAGATTCTCAAGTATAGTAATCTTATATAGATATGAATTTTATGGCAAAAAAGTGATGAAACTAGGGTTAGAAATTAAAGTATTGCATAGAACGTGTCGAAAAGAATGTGGATTGAATAAAGATGTAGCTTAAAATGAAAAAGGAGCATTGAAATGGTTTGGTCATCTAGAAACAATGAATAATGAAAGGCTTTATGAAAAATTACAAGATGTCAACTGTTAATAAGTGAAACGATACTGACCTCACGGATAATGGGCAACTATTCTATATTTTTTAGTGGTTTGCATTTTGTTTTATCAAACACTATTTATTCCACTTTTTGTAACGGTATAACCCGACCGATTTCAAGGCTTTCCCCTCATCATCAGAAGAGCCCAAACAAGACTTATTTGTGCTCCCCTGATGATGAGGGGAAAGCCTTGAAACGGGTAAGGGTTAAACCGTTACAAAAAGGGGAATAAACAGTGTTTTATAATACAAATTACAATGTCTTTAAACCTCCACAATGTTAATTAACAAATTACAATGCCTTAACTATAGGGTCTTGCAAATTGAACGGTTTTTTAAATTATATTTTTTTTAATTCTTGAATAAAACATATAATTTGCTTTGATTTCAAAAACTTTTTATTTGTTATTGAAGTATAATATATAACATTTAATCACAAAAAACAATATCCGCCAAATGTCCACCTCTTGCAGCTCCACAGATGTCCACTCTTTTGTCAAAATTTTCGATGACATTTTGGCATAATTGCGATTCTAACTCACCAATAACGCGAATGATTTCATCCTTCAACTCAGGAATTGATCGGGGGTCATTCTTATAGATCTTTTTTTACGTAACCCTAGAGAAAATAGTCCAACGGTGTCAGATCACATGATCTTGGTGGCCAATTAACATCACCGTTTCCGGATATTACAATACATAAAATAATTCAACAATTTGAACGTGTTGTATTGTATACGACTCCATTTTTATAAATGTCATACATTACACTTCTCAAATGTCACAAGACCCAGGCAAGTTCGCGACGCCATCTATGTTTTATTTAATAATTTAAAAAACCGCTCAATTTGAAAGACCTGAAAGACTTTATACATAATATTTTAATGGTTTCATTTCAAAATGTGTTGAAGTTTAAATATTAATTTTACAGTTTGATGGACGATTCAAGATCAATTAGATCTGTTATAAATATAAGTGACTGGCTGAATAGACCTGAAATTATAGAGAAAGGGTCCAACATAGAGATGCTGACTATAGGCATGCTTACTCAACCTGCTGAAGATATAGATGCTCTGTTTCCACCTCAGGTAAATACTTAACATTTCAACAGCAAATAGAACAGGGAACTAATCAAAGTAGCAGACTAAACCTGCAGATCATCTTGGAAGTTTAACCCTACAGTGTGCAATGATGCACATATGAATCAACCAAAGTTTTTCTAAATATTTTTGTGTTGAGTGGTATAAACAACGACTCATGCGCTGTTACAAATGTGATACAATAATCTCCATGCTATAAAACCACATGGGTTTAATAGAAAACTGTTTTACCGGTCAATTTGGCAGTTGAAGTTTGACTTGTTGCGCGTAGATGACTTTTGTGATTTGTTCCAGTTTGAAATCTAATTACTTTATTATTGGTGATCAAGGTAATCTTATTTTTTTTTCTTTCGAGTATGTGTAAAATAAGTGAATTTAAATATATAATTTTCTTTATATCATTATATGATATAATTAACTTACAAATGCGCAATGATTCATATATGAACCTTACTCTTTTTTTTTGAAATATAAATATTATATATAGTATTATATGAAAACAAAAAAAAAAGTTTTATTGTATTTTTCATGTTCCGGTACATATTTAATGCAAAAATATATTTTTATTTTTGAAATAAAAAAAATTGCGCATTGTAGGGTTAATCTCCTTACAATCAGAATTTTGAGTTAGACCTGTCCAAAAAGTGTGCTTGCTGAAGTGCAACAGTTTATACACAATAATTCGATATACGCACACACAGGCATCTTCGAACCACATAATGGCTGACAATCCTACTCAATCTCAAAGGATAGCCTATCTCAGTGATGGGTAACCTACTATATTTAGCTCGGCGTGTCAAAATTCTGAAAAAAACCTGGCTTGACCCGGGTGCCGTGTCACATCTAGGAATATTTATAATTTTTGCAGCCCTAGTAAATGAAAGTTTTGTTTTTGAACTATTTATTTATTATTATTAAAAAGCCAAAACAAATAATTATTTACATTAGTGACTTTTTTGTTGCTGAATTGCATTTGCTAAATCTTCAATTGAAGGTTGGCATTTCATACATTTTAAACACAAGCAAGCGTTACAAACTTCATCAGTCAGTCAGTTTCCTTTATTTGTTTTAATATTATTCAACGCCGACAATGAGGTCTCACAAAAGTACGTTGAGGAAAAAAATTGTGAGTAAAGCCATCGCTAGATTTTTCAGAGTGCCAAAAGTGTTCGGTAATCGGTTCCAAGCATTCAAAATATCTTGTCCGTAGTGGCACTCTTCTTCATTCTCCAAACAATTTCTTTCTAGATTCACGAGTTTGATGCTGTCTTGAAATTCTGCGAAAATATACGAGCGAAGAAAGCGCATCGCTCGTTCTTGGGCAAAGATCATCCGTAAATGATGCATGCCACCCAAAATATCTTGGCGTGTCACCTCTGATACGCGTGTCATAGGTTACCCATCACTGGCCTATCTAATAAATGTTTTATAAATCCTCATCTCAGTATCTGTTACCATGTATTGATTTTTCCATATAATATCTTCGAAGCATCCAGATATTTGTAAGGTTTGGTTCACCTGTTCACTTGCATATCTATAATTGTATAAACTTTAATATTTTTTCAAGATAACTGATCAAGTGTTTGCTGGCGAAAATAAGTATGGGATAGATTTGATAGCAACAGACATCCAAAGAGACAGAGATCACGCCCTGGCCTACTACAATGACTACAGAAAGTACTTTGGACTGAAGGAAGCCAAGTGTTTTGAAGACTACGAAGACCTTATTCCAAAGAATGCAAGTATATTATTTAGTTGTTCCGAAAATAATGGCCAAAAATTAATATTATGTCATTACGAACATTCTTTAATAAATAATATTAGTTTTTGTTTGACCGTTAGAAATCCGCTATATTTATTTATTAAGCCGAGCATTTATTTTTTATTACTTACATTAACCTTTACCACTCTTAAATCCAATATGATGGCTTTAAGGGGACTGGTAGCCAGCCCCGAAACCCATTATAGTGGCTTTGGTGAGAAGTAAATTTGAAACTTTATTTTTAATATTTACTGACAATATTTTGAAGATGTTATTTTACTTATGTTTATGTGCACTTATTCAATATGTGAGACATTAGAGAACCTAATTATTTGATATGTGAGACATTAGAGAACCTAATTATTCTATATGTAAGACATTACAGAACCTAATTATTCAATATGTGAGACATTAGAGAACCTAATTATTCGATATGTGAGACATTAGAGGTATATGAAATAATTTTGTGAGTTTTGAGAATTTCATTTTCATTGACTTGATTGTTTTTGAGATGTAGCATCCAAAATATTTGTAAAAAACTATCTCTTTTGAACACACTTCTAAAAAAGGTGTGTAAGCAGAGAAAGAAGTCAAAAATTAATCTTGGAGATTAGGATATGATCTCACCCCTATGTTTAAAATGACTCCCAACAAAGCTCTAAATTCTTCTTAAAACTTACAAAATTATTTCATATACCTCTAATCTCTTACATATAGAATAATTAGGTTCTCTAATGTCTCATATATCAAATAATTAGGTTCTCTAATGTCTCACATATCGAATAATTAGGTTCTCTAATGTCTCACATATCGAATAATTAGGTTCTCTAATGTCTCACATACCGAATAATTAGGTTCTCTAATGTCTCACATATCGAATTATTAGGTTCTCTAATGTCTCACATATCGAATAATTAGGTTCTCTAATGTCTCACATATCGAATAATTAGGTTCTCTAATGTCTCACATATCGAATAATTAGATTCTTTAATGTCTCACATACCGAATAATTAGGTTCTCTAATGTCTCACATATCGAATGAGTACAATACAATTAATGTGAAACTCATAATTTAATCCTGTTTAGTAATTATCTTGTTTTCAAATACCTGAATTTAATCACTTGTCGAAAAAGGCATCACAAATAAACATCATGCCAGTATGTTCACTATCAAAGACAAATAGATTGTCTCAAAAAAATAAACACAATATTAATTTTTTATTTAAAAAAAATCCCATTTCCTGATCAAATAAAGACATTTTCTGTGGCGTTATGGCATAAGTTGATATGTCCGTTTTACCTTAGTTTACAGGAGAAGCAATACATATTACCTTTGATAAGCTGCTAAAATCAGTACAAATAAGCATTTTAAGTTTTTCCAAACAATATATCTTTTGTTTGGATAATGACTGACACACCAAGTTTTGCAACAACATGCTGAGAAATATTTTCTATAAATTGGGAGAATAAACACAAAATGACAAAAAACGGACATATCAACTTTTGCCAAAACGCCACAGATTTATTTGATTTAACGTATAATTTTTTTTATTTGAATAAAGAAGTTTTATTAAAGAAATAAATTTAGAATTCTTTTAGCTCCAGAGTAGTCTATTAGTAATAAGTAAATCAAATAGGGCTGCAAAGTGCTAATGTTGTTATTTACAAGTGGCTGTTTTGTTATAAGACTATCTGTCGTCGTTACTAGGCCTCATATCCGAAGATCCCTTCACCACTCCAACGTCAATCTTGAGCTGCTCTTCTACGTCAATCATGTCAACCTGTGAGAAAATAGCCTGATCCTAGATGTGCACTCCCTCCCGCAGACGTCACAGACATATGGATCCTGCTGAGCTGCCTGCCAATGCTGACGTATATTTGCTATAAAAGAGTAGCTGTAAAATATCACCGCTAGGACATTTTACTAGGTTTTTTTAGTAGCATGCTACTTTATAAAGTGAAAATAGCCGTAACAGTTATTTTTTTTCAAAATAGCTTTAACAACACAGGTTTTTCTCTAGCATGCCTTTCACTCACAATTCTACAGGTAATTTTCTATGAAAAATACAGCTAATTTAGTAGTTAACATAGTATCAGACTATAATTTATTGAACCGTATTTGACTATTTTTTTTCAGAAAGTAGCCTTGCTTAAGAAGTTATACAAAAGCTATAAAGATGTAGATCTGTATGTGGGAGGGTCCTTGGAGTCTCCGGCAGAAGGGGCACACGTCGGACCCACATTCCTGCACATATTGATAGAACAGTTCAAGAGAACCAGGAAAGCAGACCGGTTCTGGTATGAAAATAAATCATGCGGCTTCACACCAGGTAAGGATTCAAAAATCGGAAACAATATTTATTTCTTTATTAGTGTCACACCGTCCAGATATCAAAACTTTGGTCTCGCTTCTCTCCTGAGTCAAAATCTTCCTTGCAAATACTTTAAATAGTCATACAATATACTTTTTTAATTAAATTATTTAGATGGCTTGCCAAAATAACGTTAATCCTTAACACTTGCCTTACTGTGCTAAAAAAATCTGTTAGCCACGGTGCTGAAAGCTAAGCGTCCTGTGAAAAATTTATGTTTTAAATTAAAATAATGCAAAATCTGCTAGGTTATTTTTTGTTTGTTTAGCTATAAAAATCATTTTATTATGTATTGAAACATCGAATAATCAAATAAAATATAAGTCCTGGTCACTCGCTATCCATCACAGTGTGGCAAGTGTTAATGATGAGACGTCTTTGATGATGTTGTATTCATCGTTGCTGGACCTCATAGCCGAGGATCTCCTCTCCATTTCAATGTCAATTATTAGAAATCAAAGCTGTACCGTGAAGTTTGTTCTTTTTAAAGTGAGTGAGTCATTGCAGATCAGCAAACTCACCGGTCATACCGCTGTAATGAATATGATGGCACACCAAAGTGAAACAATGGAAGCACACCGGCATGGTATTTGTTATATTTTTTTATGAATAGATATGTCCGAAGTCATAGGTGTCCTTATACACTAAAAAGTAGACTAAAAAGATACCTGCGTTATTCGAAAGGAGTAGTTCGAAAGGGTAGCACAGCGCGGAGTTCGAGCAATCGACCTTCCACACGGAAGTCCAATATGTTACCGCGAGACCATCCACCTCATATATATTCTATTACACTTTAATTTATACAGTATAATATGGCGGGTTTATTACCATGTGTCAATAAATTGGGTTTGTTGAATGCGAAACTGATCACCTGTGCACATCAAATTGTATAATCATTTTCATTATGTGTAAGATATATTTGTTATCTTTGTTCAAATAACGAATTTTGACATTGAGTCCAGGTCACAACTCAGAGGTAGAACTGGACAGGGTATATTGCCAGATGTAGATATGATAGATGGACCCAGAAAGTCCTGGAGGGATGACCAAGGGCAAATGTGAGAAAACCCCTAGCTAGATTGTCAGATGATATTAGAAAAGTGACTGGGAGCAATTGGGATGTGTTCACGTTAGGAACAAGTGGAAGAGGAAAGGGGAGGCCTTCATCCAATACTGGGGTCAACCTGGCTGATGATATCTTAGGTTTATTAAGCGTAATAATTGTAATAACGACAATATTTGAAGTATATATACACTAATCATCCACTTACTGGTTTTAGGTTCGAATAACCATTATATGAGTGTGTCAGGACCATAATATTACATCATGTAAACTGATTTTTAATGTTAAGTGTTCTCGTGTTCAATTTCCACTATTTATTAAGTCTACAATTGTATCAACTAATTTGTTTATTATAATTTTATTTTGTATTATAATTCATGTGTACAAGGGTGTGGGCTGAAAAACATCTAACGATCTCGCGGCCGGATTCGCCCTTCTATTGGTGGGGATGTATCTCGATTGGGAGGATGTTATGAGATGAGCCTGGACTGTTTGATAGCTTGTCTTTCACATTTATTTTGCCTTGACATATATGTGTAATTTCAGGATATATATCAACAACATAGTACAACATCGGGCTTAAGAAAGAGGCTGGTCATAATTGGCTAACTTCAGTTTTGTAGAGCATCGTCTCTGTCACACGATGCGCTAACAGTCTCGCGGCGGAACACGTGTATGAATGACAGAGACGACGCTCTACAAAGCCGAAGTTAGCCTATAATTCCCTACAGTCTCTTTCTTAAGCCCGATGTGTATTACTTACCGCCAGGTACTGTAATTTTGTCATCAATTTATTTATTTATCTATTTTAATAAAGCAACTATGCAACGGAGGTCATCTCGTCGTAGTCATTGCGGCATCTCGTAGTCGAGGATCCCCACGCAATTCCAACAATTCAGGAGAGTGAAGTTTTAAGTGAGTGAGTCGTTGCACACCAGCAAATTCACCGCTACGCTGGATTTGATGGCACCATACCGCTGTGCTGGATTCGATGGCACACAGAAGTGAGACGATCAGAGCATGTTTTTCCTTTTTTTCCCTCTTTTTACAAGAATATATATGACCAAAGTAATAGGTTCCCTTATACCCCCGAATACTAGGCGAAAATAATGCCTGTGTCTTTCGAGGGGAGTAGTACAGCGCGGCGTTCAAACTGGCGACCTTCTTTATGGCAGTCTAATGCATTACTGCGCAACCATGCACCTCATACAGGAGGTCGTCTACATCTATCGAAGTATTTATTATGTTGTAAGTGTTGAAATTGATTCCTATTGTTACGATTGTTTTCAGCTCAATTAGCTGAGATAAGGAAGAGTTCAGTTTCGAGATTCTTCTGCGATAACGGGGATGGAATCAAGAGAGCTCAACTGGAAGGATTCGACTTGATATCTAAAACGTATGGAAACTAATTAATTCCTTGATATACATCCCTTTAATTTTGTTTTCGCAGAGAGGCGCAAAGTCTTAATTATGTTATTTTTATATTTTAACCCTTCCTTTCCTGTGATGTGTAACTAATACACATTTTTTCTAAAAACTTTAAAATCTCTATAAATATAATAAATACTGGGTTCAGATTTTAGGTATTCCTCCGTAATATATTTACGCATTGAATGAAAAATATAATATTAATAATAATTAGCACTTATCGGCCACATCAGAGATATTTTGTGAAAATCGGGAATAAATTCACCAATACAATCAAACGTGTGCCAGTGTGTGACGTAGGTACATTCATTCTAAAATCATCATCTAGCGCATTATCATCTAGCGCATTAGATATCTTCTTTATTATCATCTAGTGCATTAGATATCTTCTTTATTATCATTAGCGCATTCGATATCTTCTTTATTATCATCTAGCGCATTAGATATCTTATTTATTATAATCTAGCGCATTAGATATCTTCTTTATTATCATCTAGCGCATTAGATTTCTTCTTTATTATCATCTAGCGCATTAGATATCTTATTTATTATAATCTAGCGCATTAGATATCTTCTTTATTATCATCTAGCGTATTAGATATCTTCTTTATTATCATCTAGTGCATTAAATATCTTATTTATTATAATCTAGCGCATTAGATATCTTCTTTATTATCATCTAGCGCATTAGATATCTTCTTTATTATCATCTAGTGCATTAGATATCTTCTTTTTTATCATCTAGCGCATTAGATATCTTATTTATTATAATCTAGCGCATTAGATATCTTCTTTATTATCATTTAGCGCATTAGATATCTTCTTTATTATCATCTAGCGCATTAGATATCTTCTTTATTATCATCTAGCGCATTAGATATCTTATTTATTATAATCTAGCGCATTAGATATCTTCTTTATTATCATCTAGCGTATTAGATATCTTCTTTATTATCATCTAGCGCATTAGATATCTTCTTTTTTATCATCTAGCGCATTAGATATCTTATTTATTATAATCTAGCGCATTAGATATCTTCTTTATTATCATCTAGCGCATAAGATATCTTATTTATTATAATCTAGCGCATTAGATATTTTCTTTATTATCATCTAGCGCATAAGATATCTTCTTTATTATCATCTAGCGCATTAGATATCTTATTTATTATAATCTAGCGCATTAGATATCTTCTTTATTATCATCTAGCGCATTAGATATCTTCTTTATTATCATCTAGCGCATTAGATATCTTCTTTATTATCATCTAGCGCATTAGATATCTTATTTATTATAATCTAGCGCATTAGATATCTTCTTTATTATCATCTAGCGCATTAGATTTCTTCTTTATTATCATCTAGCGCATTATATATCTTATTTATTATAATCTAGCGCATTAGATATCTTCTTTATTATCATCTAGCGCATTAGATATCTTCTTTATTATCATCTAGCGCATTAGATATCTTCTTTATTATCATCTAGCGCATTAGATATCTTATTTATTATAATCTAGCGCATTAGATATCTTCTTTATTATCATCTAGCGCATAAGATATCTTATTTATTATAATCTAGCGCATTAGATATCTTCGTTATTATCATCTAGCGCATTAGATATCTTCTTTATTATCATCTAGCGCATTAGATATCTTCTTTATTATCATCTAGCGCATTAGATATCTTATTGATTATAATCTAGCGCATTAGATATCTTCTTTATTATCATCTAGTGCATTAGATATCTTTTTTATTATCATCTAGCGCATTAGATATCTTCTTTATTATCATCTAGCGCAGTGCTCGGCAAATGGTGTGCCGTGGCACACTGGTGTGCCGTGAGCCGGATACAGGTGTGCCGCGGTCAAATTCAATGTACGAGTATTTGACATTTTACAATTTTTCATTATGTATTTAATACACAATAACTGGTGCCAACTGTTGAAAACTGCGTAGTGTGTAGTGTAGCGCACCAAATAAGTCATAGACAAAGAAAAATGACCCTTATGCGCGTCGCTGAAGACTCATGCCTTATTTAATACCTATTTATTTTAGCTTTTGGTGTGCCGCGGAATTCGAGGAAGAATTTTGGTGTGTCGTAGGTGAGAAAAGGTTGCAGAGCACTGATCTAGCGCATTAGATATCTTCTTCATTATCATCTAGCGCATTAGATATCTTATTTATTATAATCTAGCGCATTAGATATCTTCTTTATTATCATCTAGTGCATTAGATATCTTCTTTATTATCATCTAGCGCATTCGATATCTTCTTTATTATCATCTAGCGCATTAGATATCTTCTTTATTATCATCTAGCGCATTAGATATCTTATTTATTATAATCTAGCGCATTAGATATCTTCTTTATTATCATCTAGCGCCTTAGATATCTTCTTTATTATCATCTAGCGCATTAGATATCTTCTTTATTATAATCTAGCGCATTAGATATCTTCTTTATTATAATCTAGCGCATTAGATATCTTCTTTATTATTATCTAGCGCATGAGAGATTAAAAAAACTTGTCGACCATAGATATGAACCATGGAACACAATCGGCAGCCGTTTTCTAATTGGTTGGCATTCATACATGCTAAGCAAGCGGGCGTCCCAGATTTGATTCCTGACAAATTCAATTCTGTACTGGTTTTACTCTTAGACCATTTCAAATCTGAATTAGTGTTTTTCTATCACTTATATATCGGGGCTTCCTAACCTTTTTTCTACACGTGAACTACTTTTTCTTAAGGGTGATGTGATTTAATACAGGAAAAAATGCAAAATTATAATCAGATATAATTATTTGATATTTATTAGTGTGAAATTTACAAATCACCTTTACAGGATGAGTATTGTGGAGAATCTCGATTGTGAGTGTGGTCTAGATGATGAAACTAAAGATTATGTATTTTTAGTTGTTTTTTTTGCGAGACATTTGATTTACGTAGAACCTTTTCCATTTATGGATCAAATGTTAATTTTTACAAGCTTAATTAGTTGAAATTTTATATTGTCTAGTATTGTAATTTAAATACAAAACAGGGTTATTATATTGACTCATATAATTGCATAATGTCTTTAATTTGGTGGCACATATCATCCTAGTTTGGGTGGTTTGCCTATTAAAAATTAAAATTACAAATAATGTTTTTGAAGTATACGAGTATGTACGAGTATATGCAATCAAAGAAAAAGTAAAGATCTACTTAAAAGTATAACGTGATCAATTGGTTGGTCACTCCTGTTATATACTAAATACTATAAATTCTTATATCATTATTTAAATTAACACAAAAATAGAGCTTTATAAAACGTTGCCTCATGAAAGAAAAAAATGGGATTCCAGTCTGGTTTTCCCTTAGGACCCATCAAAAACATATTGATGGTTGGTTAGAAGATATTGCCATATGGCAATAAGCTCGCCGGAGTAAAAAAAGATTGCAGTAGATTAAATATGTTGATTATCTGGTAAAATAAACTCTTGACCATCAGAACTTTGGATTTGATGTGAGCTTTCTGAAGCTTTTATAAAACAAAAATAAGGGTGTTTTTTTTTGCACAACAACATATAAAATACTCGTAACATATCAATTTAGGCACTACTATACTTGGGAAAATGTAGTATGGTTTCTGTGTCGTTTGAAACGTCATGTCTCAAAGGGATGGGGTAAAATCGTTTTTTTTTTTTTTACAAATCGAATAGTTTTTTTATAAATGGAAAAATTGTTTTTCTCTAAACTGAAGTTTTAATTCCTAATTATTATTATACTGACTTTCTAATGTATTGTATGATTTGTATCTATCTTTAAATAGGCCAATATCTACAATGAATTAATACTAATTATGAACATTAAATTTTAGGTATAAAAAAATTGAAAATCTAATTATCGTATACCCCATCCCTAGCCAATGCAGACTAATGTAGTAACTTTTGACAAACGTCACCAAATATTATTTGATTTTAACAAACTGCTACATTTTTGCTCATTTGTAACAAGATGTATTCATTTGTCATTATTGTTAGATTTATGCAATATATTTACCTAAATAACTTGCTATTTATTAGAATTGAGGCTTATATTAAAGTTGATAAAATAATTAAAATTACTGAACGTCGTTACAAGGTTGTATTGGCGCAAATTTGTGAACTGTCACAGGATCCGTGCTACAATTTCTTAAGTATAGCTAAAAAAAAGCATTAGAAGTACTAGACTTATACAAACTAACTATAGAAGTACTTAACGTCTTTTAGTTTTTCAACGCTAATTGTCAAAATAAAAATACTAAAATTTTTAATAATTTGTGTTGTAAGATATTTTTTTTATTTTCCAGTAATCCCCTTCAATATTGTGATAAACTACCCAAAGTGGATTTGACCAAATGGAAAGAACATTCCTAGAACAACTGATAAAGAAATCTTCAAAAGTTACATTTAAAGGAGTTCCAATGAAATTCTACAAATAAATTAATAACAAAATAAAAAACAATTAATCGAGATCCACGTAAGAAAATCGAAATAATTGTAGTTTGTTAAGTAAAACACTGTTTTTTTCCACTTAAGATATCAGTATAACCTGACTGGTTTTAAGGTTTTCACCTGATTATCAAGAGAGCATTGTCGATGGTTTGTGCTCAGAGTATCAGTCCAATTTAACGACTCCTTCATCGGACTTATGAAATGGACGTGGGATATTTGATGTTAAGAGAGCACAAATAAGACTGGATTATATTCAAGCTGACACCGATATACTAAACGCATCTAAATTATCAAATTTTAGAGTGAGGATTGTGGGTGAAAGGCAGGATATTATTTTAGCAAGCTGCTGTGAGACCTTGGGAATGTATATGTTTACCAGATGTTCATCCCGACTGATATTTCCAGTGTTTGACTTAAGAAATAACTATAATTATACCTCCACAGTGTTAACGCCTTAATAAATAAAAATCAAATCTGTTTATACATTACCAAAAAATATGTATATTGTGATTTATAAAGAAAAAAATGATATAATTTTACTTATTTATTTACTTAATAAACTTTTATACACACACTAAGTTTTTTATTGTAATAAAACTAATTTAGACTGGTAACCCAATTTATTGGGTGTTAACATAAGTTGTGTCTGTTTTTTTTTTCAAATTTAAAAATGAGCACCAAAAGTAAAACAAAATGTTAAAGGTTATACGTCATTCGAAAGAAAATTTCCTCTCTACAAGATATTGTGTTTGCTTTTACGTTACATATATTATTTTATTTGATTACAAGCCTTCAAAATGGAATGTCAAGTAAACGAAAGTGAACATTTTTGACACATCTTTCTATTCGCGTTCATTCGAGGGGAAATAGCTGCTTAATCTGCTCGCGATATTTGCGAATTGTACGGTAAAGATGCTATGAATGAAAGGACAGATGGTAGATGGCGGTATACAGTTATGTGACTACAATTCATCTGCTCAGCCATTTCTACGGTGGTTTGAAGGGGATCTTCATGAATAATATGGTTTAAGCGGTACTCATTGAAGTCCACTGGTCGTCCGGAACGCTCCATGTCTTTCAGGTCGAAATTACCGTCTGTGAAACGCAAAAACCATCGCTGTCCTTTCATTCATAGCATCTTCACCGTACAATTGTACGACAATCGTACAATTGTACGATATTTGATAATTATCAAATATCGCTAGCAGCTTTAGCAGCTTTATTCCGTCAAATGAACGCTAACAGAAGGTGTCGAAAATGCTCACTTTCGTTTACTTAACATTCTGGTATATAGTATTTGAAGCAGGAATGAAAGGAAAAAAATCAAATATAAAACAAAAATTAATTAGGTAGGTAAATTGTATTATTGAAAAATATGATTTTTTTATTCAGACATGTTTGAATTATCACCAGTTTCGCTTGAATGATTACTACTCGATGCATCATTTATGGCATCTTCCTCTTCCTATAAAATGTCATCCTCACTCCCATCCAGATTGTTGGAAATGCAACATTTCTTAAAACCTTTTACAATAGACGTGTCACTAATCTTCTGCCAGGCGGTCATGATCCATTCCCCTAAGACTGGAATTGATGGTTTCTTTATTTTATATCTGGTCGATCCCACCAACGCAACCAAAACACGCATAAACTGTGCGTGCGATAGGCGAAAAGGCCTGGCTGTGTGTTCTGCGCTCATTGGACACGGCCTAAACCCCGAATATAACGCGAATGTTATTTTTGGAAACATATTTTGAGTAAAAAATATCGCGTTATATTCGGGCTAATATGGTAATAATAAAAATAATATAAAAATTAAAATAGCATAATAATAAAAATAATATAATAGTAAAAATAATATAATAATAAAAATAATATAATATAAAAATAATATAGGTATAAAAATAATGGAATAATAAAAATAATATAATATAAAAATAAAATAGGTATAAAAATAATGTAATAATAAAAATAATATAATAGTAAAAATAATATAGTTATAAAAATAATATAATAAAAATAACATAAAAGTAAAAATAATATAATAGTAAAAATAATATAATAATAAAAATAATATAATTATAAAAATAATATAATAGTTTAGATAATATAATAATAAAAATAATATAACAATAAAAATAATATAGTAATAAAAGTAATATAATAATAAAAATAATATAGTAATAAAAGAACAAATTATATGTTTTAGTACTGTTAAAAGAGCTCTCCTCAAGTAACCAGAAATGTTCCAAGGTACTTGACAAAAATAGCTCTGATAATGTTATTTCACATGTAGCATGCTACTCAAGCATCATTCTGTATTGTTGTAGCTCATCACTGAGAATCATGACTCCAATGCTAGCCTCTGATGACTCTTCTCTATCCATCCTTGCACTCCGCGGCTCCGTTTGGAAGCCAATTTATTTTAAAAAGAGTTCAAGTCTGATTAGGATTTAAAGCATATTTATTATTGATTAGTCTCTCATCTTCGTAATATTTATGTTGTGCGCAAAGACTTGAACTCTGAGACCAAGCAAGAGACGTAGAATAGATGCATTTGAAATGTGATGCTGGAGAAAGATGTTACGAATTCCATGGACAGCAAAGCAACTTGACGTCTCCATTCTCGAAGAATTGAGAATCACCGACAGATTGTTGACAATATGTCTTCGACGAGTCCTCCGATTCTTTAGGTACATTGCTCATGGTCACGGAGACAGTTTGGAGAGGCTTGTTTGAGTTTGATAAGCAAATCTCTTGTAGTTCCTCTTCTAGAGGAACTACAGGAAAGAGGAACTACAAGAGGCCTTAACGACTATGGAAAGCATTCTTCAAAATAACTACAGTATGAAGATAAATAAAGACAAAACAAAGCTGCTGACTGTAGGCCGAGCGCAACACCAGATGAGAATAGTGATGTCGGGTAAACCACTAAAGAACACCAAGGAGTTTGTCTACCTCGGGAGCAAAATAACATGGGACGGTCGGTCCAAGAGCGAGGTCGACAGCCGTATACATCAGGCTAGACTTGCATTTAATAAAAGGTCGAAAATAATAGAATCAAATAATATAGACCTTAAACTGAGAATACTCCTCATCAAGACCTATGTATGGAGTATCTTGATGTACGGCTGCGAGACATGGTGCCTATCCGAAAGAGATAGACGAAGACTAGAGGCTTTTGAGATGTGGTCCTATAGAAGACTATTAGGAATTTCCTGGAGAGACCGCATCACAAATGAAGAGGTTCTCCAACGAATCGAAGGAGGAAGGCACCTGCTCAGGATCCTATCCGAAAGGCGTGCAAGATGGATCGGTCATATAATACGACAAGAGGGCCTCTTGCATGCCATAATGGAGGGTATGACCGAGGGGACAAACTCTAGGGGACGCCCACGCCGAGAGTACCTGGAGGACCTGTTGGTGGACGTGCGCTGCTCAACATATACAGATTTAAAAAGAGCCGCACAGGACAGGGGGGAATGGAGGGAGAAGAGTTGAAATTGCTGCAAACCAGTCTTAGGACTGCAACCACGGAGAGAGAAGCAAATCTGCAGTTAGCTTCAAATTGAAAAACATCCGTTGATTAAGAATAATAAGTTCTGAAACTGGAATCTAAAGTCTTAGGGTAATAAATACAATACAAGAAGCCAAAAGGAAGAAAACCAGTCGGTAGCCCCAGAAGACATAGGGAGAGTGGTTGTGTAAGAAGGGGTTGAGACTGGATTGGGTGGTGGTGGAAGATCTGGCCAGAGATTGAAATAAAAGGAGATCTGCACTGATGCTGTAAACCAATTATTTTGCTTACTGGAGAACAGCAGCATTACTTTGCCGTTCATGGCAATACAATTCCTTAACACTTGTATCCCGATCCCATGTTTTAATATGACCAACTACTATTTGTATCAAGTCCCAGTTCCAAGTTTTCACACGATCGATACCTCTTTCAAAAAAGGACATTGTACTGTCATCTACACTTAGCAAATATTTTTGTCAACATTTCTATCTTTAAAAGATAGTTTCCTGATTTCAAATATTGACAATACCCTAGATAATAAAAATATGCATGAATTTATTTATGATGGAGATTTTAACGCCGCGTTATCAATGTGCTGTAGTTAAGTGCTAGAATATTTGTTATATCTTGAAGATTATGTTATATGAGTCTGGAAATAAACTACAGTCGCCAGGTCCAAAAAGAATAAGGAATTTGCAGGATCCGCCAAACCATTTGTCAAGGAGCATATCTAAGCATGTGTTGATATGTATTCTATTAACTGATCAACAAGAAAAACCTTACAGAACTTGTAAAGTATGTGCTAAGCACAAAAAGAGAAGTGAGACCGGGTATATGTGTAAGGAGTGTGATGAAGCTCTCCACAAAGGAGAATGTTGGTAGAATTACTATACTAAACTAAATTATTCAAGTGTTTTAAACAAATTTAAAAACCCTTCACAAAAATCATAATTCCTCAAAAACAAGCTGGCTAAACAAAATGAAAAAAAAAACCAAAACAACCAATTATAAGACAAGTTCCAAGTGGTTTTATATAGGGTTGGTTCCCTTACGAGTGTCGGGTTAATTCGAGAAGCCGAATGTTAGTACAGTCTTTAAAGTATCATTACAATATTCTAAATATTTATTTACTCGTTAATAAAGAAAGTGAGGTGCACTTCGGGAACTTCACCAGAATTTCCTGTAAAGGTGGGGGTACATCAAGGATCGGTACTCAGTCCGCTACTGTTCATCTTAGTCATGGACTATTTAACTAACCAGGAAATCAACAGTTTCCTAAAGATCCTACTATTTGCAGACGATATCGTATTAATAAGTGAAAAACATGAAGATCTGCAAAATAGTCTGGAAAAGTGGAGAAGAATCTTGGAGGACAATGGATTGAGACTGAGCAGAAAGAAAACAGAGTATCTGTACCTACCATTCGAGAACACAAATGCTGTCACTCCCGTAATGCAAATGGATGAAGAAACATTACCAAATTGTGACTCCTTTAAGTATCTTGGGTCACTCATCCATAGCGATGGAGGATGTGCAGCAGATGTAACACATAGAATTAGTGTGGGATGGATGAAGTTTAGATCAATGACGGGAGTTCTATGTGATCCGGAAATGCCAGTAAAGTTAAAAGGAAAAGTATACCAAACGATTGTCAGACCCGCACTCCTCTATGGCTCTGAATGCTGGACGATGTATAACTCTTACTCTAGGCAACTAGAAACTGCTGAAATGCGCATGCTAAGATGGTCAGCTGGTGTGTCCCTAAGAGACAAAATAAAAAGCTCACGCATTCGTGGAAGCCTAGGTGTTACAGACATCAACAGCAAGATGGAGGAGAGGCAATTGAGGTAGTATGGGCACTTTGGACGCAGAGCACCCGATCACATTGTGAACCAGGCAATCTCTGTGGATCTTCCTCGAATAACAACCAAAGGAAGACCAAAGAATTCATGGGTAGTGCAAAAAGATAACCTGATGCAGAGGGTACGGCCTGGGCGATTTAGTCCGGGACAGAAGAGCGTACAACCTGAGGACGAGGAGAGCGGACCGCAACAGTCTTCGCAGACAGTGAGTTGGGATGGAGCCAGGGAGAAGAAAACTCGTTAATAAAGTGTCTTCAAAATTGAGCGATTTTTTTAATTCTTGCTTAAAACACAGATAGCGTTGCGAACTTGCCTGGGTCTTGTGACATTTAAGGAGGGATTTCCCTGTATGTATGACATTTATTATAATGGAGTCGTATACAATACGTTCAAATTGTTGAATTATTTTATGTATTGTAATCTCCGGAAACGGTGATGTTAATTGGCCATCAAGGATCATGTGATCTGACACCGTTGAACTATTTCCTCAGGGGTTACGTGAAAAGCCAGGTCTATAAGAATGACCCCAATCAATTCCTGAGCTGAAGGACGAAATTATTCACGTTATTGGTGAGTTAGAACCGCAATTATGCCAAAATGTCATCGAAAATTTTGACAAAAGTGTGGACATCTGTGGAGCTGCAAGAGGTGGACATTTGGCGGATATTGTTTTTTATGTTTAAATGTCATACATTATACTTCAATGACCAATAAAAATTTTTTGAAATCAAAACAAATTGTGTGTGTTTATTCAAGAATTAAAAAAATTCAAATAAAAAAAAACGTGCTTAATTTGAAAGACCCGAGTGTGATAAGTGTGTAAACCTTTCACAAAATCAGTTTTTCTCAAAAACAAGTTGCACACTGAGAAAGTATGTCATGGTCTTTAAAGGGTGAAGAGCTTTATCCTCCCCGATGATACATAAGATCTATTACATTTTCTTTCTAATAATCTTTCTCGTTTCACAAGAAAAGAGAAAATTAAAGAAAACTTCTTACAGAACTTTTTTTATTTCAAATAATGTGATAATACGAGTATGTTAATCTCTTATTTGATTAAACAGATGTCACTGAATACATCTGTTACAAAATAAATGACACGGATACTGTTTTCATTCCATAATTCATCTATTATTTAGTGAGTACACACTATTTCGGATTCACCATGAACCTGTAATTCTTTTATCTTAATTATTCAAATTAATTTAATTAACATATGAAATGTGTCTTATCTGAAGTAAATTATCATCTACGAGTACATATTCAAATCAAATAAACATAGGAAACAATATTTACTCCGTCAAGTGAGTGGGACTTTTATTAAAAAAGATGTTTATTTTATTATAAAAAGTTGAAAAATCTATCTTCTTCTTCTCAATGTCATGTCAGGTCCCCCCAACGTTGAATATCACTTGAGAGTAGATATCTTTGTCCCCGGCAGCCCGAAAAAGATCTCCAATGCCCCTTATGCCAGTCCAATCACGTATATTGCGGAGCCAAGAGATTTGCCTCCTGCCAACACCTCTTAGGCCTTCTATTTTGCCTTGGATGATCAGGTGCAGTAATTTGTACTTCGCAGGCTAGTCCCGATACGAAAATTTGCGCTTTATTCTAAACTACAGTATGGTTATATGATGAGCTAGCCAGGTCTTGGCCCTTGGGACTTAGTGGAGGAGTCAGTGTGGCCCTTAGGCTAAAATGTTTGTAGACCCCTGCTCTAAAAGATTGATCACCATTGATAACGACCGAGAATGATCAACGTTCGACGATATGAGAGATTGCTGAGATAATGAAAATATCGAAAAAATCGTCCAGGAATGTTTTTGGTGAAGTATGGCGACACAAATCGCTATGATGTTTGAGTACTGTACCACACGGTTTGAAAAAAAAAACTAAATGGATTGATTCTCCACAATTCAGTGCAAAAACGTAACAAAAACGAACCATTTTTAAAATTTGGATTGTCTACAACAATGTCAAGCGTAAGAATTTGTGGAGAAAGCAAGGTGAATCTCATTTTTTTACCACCTTAAAGGCTGATATTCATCTGAAAAAAATCATGCTGTGTATCTGGTGGGATTGGAAGGAGATCGTCTACAAGCGGTTCCCACATAACCAGACAATCAATTCAAAGAAACACTGCTCGAAATTAGACCAATAATTGAATGCAGCAATCGACCGAAAGCGTCCAGAGGTAGCCAATAAGCAGAGCGTCATTTTTCAATAGGAAATGACAGACATCACGTCTCATTGGTAAGAATTTTCACATCTGGGTTTTGGATATCTTACCCCACCCACCATATTCACCGCATCTAGCACCCTCAGATTATTACTAATTCCAGTCCTTACATAAGTATCTTAAGAGGAAGAACTCCAAAAATCACCTAAAGCAGTTCCTCACCCTGAAAGATGCGAAGTTTTGGAAATATGGAATTGAAAAGTGTCCCGAAACGTGGCATAAGGTAGTGGAGTAAAACGTTATATGCATTGCATAATAAAGTTACATCCAAATATAAAAATGTTGCGTTTGAATTTGACCTAAAAGTACAAAATCACTTTCCGAACAGCCCTATACTTTATTTCGTTGACTTCTGAATATGATGCAATACTATTGTATATGTCTTTTGAAGCACTAAAGGCATTAAATTTAAACAATATTTAATTATACAGGTTTAAAATTTAAACAATGTTCCTTTAGTGACGGCACGGCCATACTGTAAGACTTCATTTGAGACCAGCAGCAAATCTGTTAAACAACTGCCGTCGGTTTATTTTCAAATAAATATTAAAATGATTAACTTATCTGTTGGCAATTTAATTATCTTTGATTATATCCAGTGGTGTAACAAGGGTCTAATGTGCCCGGGGTCAAAACATAAAATTTGTGGTATTTTCCACTGTGCATAAGTCAGTTTCGTTTGAAAATAAGGTGGACTCCCAACTATCCATGGCAAAACCTGTAAAAATAATAAAAGGGTGTATATAGCACTGTTTAAAGAGCAGACTCTCTTCAAGGGTGCTTTATATAGCACTGTTTAGAGAGCAGACTCTCCTCAAAGGCGCTCTATGTAGCATTGTTTAGAGAGCAGACTCTCCTCAAGGGCGTTCTATATATCACTGTTTAGACAGCAGACTCTCCTCAAGGGTGCTCTATATAGCACTGTTTAGAGAGCAGACTCTCCTCAAAGGCGCTCTATGTAGCATTGTTTAGACAGCAGACTCTCCCCAAGGGCGCTCTATATAGCACTGTTTAGAGAGCAGACTCTCCTCAAGGGCGCTCTATATAGCACTGTTTAGAGAGCAGACTCTCCTCAAGGGCGCTCTATATAGCACTACTTGGACAGCAGACTCTTCTCAAGGACGCTCTAACTTAAGATTCGAACCAACTAATATTAACAGATTTAAAATATTACAAAATACATATTTCATATTGTGCATACATATTCACATAAGTTGAGTGTAAGGATATGAAGGTAGTGGCTGCGGTCATTAGATAGGTACTTCTTAGCATCTACATGTGTTCATAAAAACATATTTGGTAAGAAAAGCGCCGATTATTCAGAAGACGAACTACAAAAAAAACCTTTGTTGACTTTTGATACATGATAGTAACACATTCGACTTCAGGTCAAGATTTTTTTCTATACATTATCTTAATAGGATGCATAACTTTTGCCTTTTTTAATTCGAATACTACTGCCTTATGCTTCTATTTACTGTATTTGTCCTCAGTGAGATACAGGCAAAAGGGGATACGACATTACTGGGGATACGACAAATGATAGCTAACAAACTCAGATTCATAAAATTTGTGTGTCCACTTTAAATGGCCTGTTTTTTTTTCATAAATCATGTAGTTTTAAAATTTCTTGTCACGTGTAAACAAATAAAATAAATAAATAAAAAAATACATACACGTATAACAAAATGAACTATGAATGCGCTCAATTATGAAATATACTAAAAACAATTGATACTTATAATTATGAAATATGTATACTAAAAACAATTGATACTTATAATTATGAAATATGTATACTAAAAACAATTGATACTTATAATTATGAAATGTACTAAAAACAATTGATAATTATAATTATGAAATATGTATACTCAAAACAATTGATACTTATAATTATGAAAAATGGATACTAAAAACAATTGATACTTATAATTATGAAATATGTATACTAAAAACAATTGATACTTATAATTATGAAATATACTAAAAACACCTGTATTTTTCGTTTCGAAGGGGGTATTTTTGTATAGGTAAAAATTATTAACTAGAAGAAAATGTCACGAAATATGTTGAAATTAGAATATATTATTCTTATATGGAGTAATGACGTATACTTGGTAGCAATCATAACTATTTGTAATTTTACATTTACTTATTGGTTACAAACGAATGTCAATGAAATTAGAAAGAAACTTATTAAGAACAAATTACAAACAAGGTTACATGAAAAAGACAAGTCCCTAGCGGTTTTACAAACGATGTCTACTTACGGAGTACCGGGTCATTTTATGAGGCTGGAAGTCGGAGTAGCCGGTGAATAGAGCCTCATCCTCAGCGGCACGGCCAACTGGTTGACTTCCAAGCTGGACAAGCTCCATTCCCAGGCGCAGGCTCCTGACATCCTTGAAGTCGTGATGGTTAGCTCTATCAAGGTGATATTGGGCATTCAGTATGCCAGTAAAATCAGGAGCGCTGACACTTGAGAGATGTCGGTCACTGGGTTGATGGAGTAGAGATCGCAAGCTTTCAAAGACGTATGTGCCCAATGAAGGCTAGGCTAGAAGAGATGACTGCTTTCGACGAGGACCGGATTGCAAGAAACACATAAGTCTTCGAAGAAGACTGGGTGGTAAGATAGAAAGTTTTCGACCCTCCCTTATTTTGTACCTCTGGATGAAGAATTAAGTGACTCGATAAAAACATTTCCCAATCCCCGTTTGGAATGATACCTTTTGCTAGGTAAATATTTACGAATTCGAAGAATAGCCATCATATCCTTATAAAAATAGACCCTACATTTCAAACAATTAATTTTAGTTCATGCTGGGCTTTTGTTTGAAGATAAGGACTCCACAAGATTCCCAAATTCGTACCACATATATATATTTTAAAAAGAACGCGGATGTACGTCAACCTGCTGCGTTAAAAATTAATTGACAATTCCGTGCTATACCGGACCTGGAATAATCCTTTGATGGGTTCGATTGTCTGGTGAGTTTAATGGTCTGGTAGATTTAATGGTCTGGTAGATTTGATGGTCTGGTGACTTCCTTTATCTGAGACGAAGGGACAGTGGCATGTACTATAGCGACTTGAGGTTTATAGTTTTACGTGTTTGCGAGATTTTGCAATAAGGCCACGAATCAATTATCGCCAGCGAAAATAAATCATCTGTACTCGTAGCAACAACAACCACTAAACAACAATTAATTAGTTCCAATACTAAAATATTCTAATTCGTATTCGTACTAGATTTATTGTTTAAAATATATTAGTTTTGCAGGTGAAATAAAAAGCAAAAGTATTGTTTGAATTTTTTTATAAAAAAAAGTTTGATCCTGACAGGCTGTTGCAAGATTAACAAAAAAACACTTTCGTCTCCGATTTTGCGCCCCTCTAATCCCTGCACTCGGAGACAACTGTCTTTCTTTCTTTCTTCGTGCGCTACTGGTAAGATCATTCTGATATATAATATAATATTAATATGCACTACCTTTGTTGATATTATTTAGAAAAGCTTTGATAAAAAATCACTGGGTACTAAAATCGAGTATAGTGTTGCATAAACGGAAAGAACTTTTCGGGGTGTGAAGAACAAATTCCAAGTTGATGCAGAGCAGATTAAAGAGGTAGTGTCTTATGGAAGCGATGGGTTTTGACTATTCTAGGATGAAGAGACAAAGATGAAGATAAAGAAGAAAATAAATGTCCTTTTTTTATTTTTGGACGATGTTTGGCCTCGTAGTCGAGGATCCACACCCCATTCCAACGTCAATTGGAAAGTTCAATTCAATTCAGTGGGAAAGCGAAGTTGTACCATGGAATTTGTTCTAAGTGAGAAAGCCATCGCAAACCAGAAAACTCACCAGTTATATCGCTGCTCCGATGGCACACCGAGTGGAGACGATTGGAGCACATCGGCATGTTTTTTTTTTGGAAGAATGTATATGACAAAATCTTATACCCTCAAATACTGTTTCCACTAGTTTTTTTAATTAAACAGCGTTAAATTTCTGCCAGGCTTATCCCATATATTGAAGAAAAAAAAAACCATAACCGCGTGATATTCAATTTTTAATATGTTAGAATTTAACGAAACCACACGTCTTGTATCGACTCTAATTGACATACTACGGATGGTCGAGGTACCAAATGTAATTATAGCATCGCCTGACCATGCATTGGGCGTGGTATCTATCTGTCCATAATATAGTACACGCTCTAATTTGTTCAATTATCAAGCCGGAATTTTTTGGACTTGAGTGTTATGTTCACTAGTAATTTCCATCCCACGTTAAAGCCTGTAAGAAATAATAAAAAATACACATAAAATTTTACAAATTTGCTAAATTGAATATTTTATTAACCATTTATTAAATTTTTAACATTTCAGAATATTATGAAACAACACGTCTTCTTGCGACAGTTGACATACTACCGATAGTAAAAATATTAAGTTTTAACATAAACATCGCCTGTGTGTGTATATACGTGGCCGAAGTCGTATCTAAATGTTTGTATTGTATCACACTTTCGTTTTATACAGTACAATATTCCAACCAACCAGACGACCTCTGTGGCCTGGTGGTAAGACACTTGTCTGCCGATCCGGAGGTTGCGGGTTCGATCCACGCTGGAACCCAGATTTTTTTAAATAGGATTCCAGTCTGGTTAACGCTTAGGGCCTATAAAAACATCTTTCTGATTGGTTGGAAGAGATTGCCACATGGCAATAAACTCGCCAGGTTAAAAAAAAGATGTTAAAAAGACCTTAAGTGAATATCAGACTGAAATCCTTTTTAAAAAATCTGGGTTTCAACGGGAATCGAATCCGCAACCTCCGGGCGATTGGGAGACAAGCGTCTCACCAACTTCATCACGGAGGTCATCAAATTAATACTATCACTAATACAAATTAATTTATGTTAAAAGAAATTGTTTGGTCATGCGTAGGTCGTCCTTAGTGGCATTTTAAGCCAGAATTCAAAGCCGGATTGCAAACTAATCTATTAACTACGAGTATAAACTGGATTATAAACTAAACTATAAACTGGATTGCAAACTAATCTTTAAACCGGATTGCAAACTAATATATATTTTTAACTAATCTATAAAAAATATTTACTTATAATTGCGGCTCTGTTCTTGTGTACTTAAAAATGCACACACATTAATATTTACAATGTATATATGGTTTATATAACTCTTATCGATTCATTCTCTAACGTTCGGGCTATTTTCAATGCAGGTATAGAAGTTATTGTATTATTTTTTGTTCTTACTTTCTGCCCTTCATCAACGAGATGAAATTTCGGTTGCTGTTGATGTTTTTGCTGTTGGCTTTGTTGATCTGCAGTGTCAGCAGTGGTAAGAAGAAGAAATCGAAAGGACATAGCAAGAAACATCATAAAAGTAAAAGCCATTCAAAAAGCGGATCTCATAGTTACGAAGATTGTAATAACTGTAATAATTGTAACAACTGTGGGAATAACTGTAATAACTGTGCAAACAATTATAACTCTGGAAACAATTTTCAAAATGATGCTAATTTCAAAGACTCTAATTCGTGGGAGGAAATCGATACCAGCTTAACAGTTCCTCCAGCAGCGTAAGTAGTTATTATTTATTTTTGTTTATTTTAAAAAAATCATAATTGTCAACCCAGGGTGGTTTTTGGCTACGAAAGGATTTTTTTGTCGCAGAATCCCTTTTTCAAATCCAGAGTGTAATAAGAGTCTTCCGTCACGTCATCTAGTTATCTTTATTTAAATCACCATACATTTTTACGCCCCTTTACAATAGTGAATAAAGCTTTTTACTTTTTAATAATTTTGTATTCGATGTAAATATTCAGGCAAGCGATGTTTAATTACGATAATTCTCATTGCAATAACTTTACCATATGTATTTTGATATGATATACAACATGTATGCATAAAGTTCTCGTACTCGTACATAAAAACTGATGACTTTTAAAGAATCGAACCTTTTATCGAGCACAGACTAAAGTAAGAACTGATGTATTAGGTGTTATAAGTTGTGTCCGTTTATTTTTTTCAAATTTAAAAATGAGCACCAAAAGTAAAGCAAAATGGTAAAGGTTATACGTCATTCATAAGAAAATTTTCTACTCTACGAGATATTGTGTTTGCTTTTACGTTACATATATTGTTTTATTTGATTACAAGCCTTCAAAATGGTACGACAAGTAGACGAAAGTGAGCATTTTCGACACCTCCTTCTGTTCCCGTTCAATCGAGGGAATAAAGCTGCCAAAGCTGCTCGCGATATTTGCAAAGTGTAAGGTGAAGATACTACGAATGAAAGGATAGCTCGTCGATGGTTTTTGCGTTTCAAAGACGGTAATTTTGACCTGAAAGACATGTCATGTCTTTCAGGTCGAAATTACCGTCTTTGAAACGCAAAAACTATCAACGAGCTGTCCTTTCATTCATAGCGTCTTCACCGTACACTTCGCAAATATCGTGAGCAGCTTTGGTGGCTTTATTCCTTCGATTGAACGCGAACAGAAGGCGGTGTCGAAAATGCTCACTTTCGTCTACTTGACGTTCCATTTTGAAGGATTGTAATAAAATAAAATAATATATGTAACGTAAAAGCAAACACAATATCTTGTAGAGCAGAATGTTTTCTTTCGAATAACGTATATATAACCTTTACCATTTTGTTTTACTTTTGGTGCTCATTTTTAAATTTGAAAAAAAAAAAACGCATACAACTTTTGTTAACACCCAATATTTTATAGAATCAAACGTTTCATCAGGCGAAGGGCTTTAATTTTGTTAAAAATTAGTTTTGACTATTTTTTTTACTTACTCTTGTACCAAGTAAGCCATACATATTGTCCTGATTACAATTATAATTACTCTAAATTACCAAGAATTCTGTATTTTATGAAATTGAAAGTTTTATTGGGCAAAGCTACGCCATCCTTATTAATTAATAATTATTGTCAAAAATGAATAATAGCTATTTTCAAAATTAACTTCGTACCAAGTAGACCATAAATGATGTCGTTACTCTATTATAACTCTAAATTACCACGAATTTTTAGGTAAATACATAATATATGATGTCTTTAATGGAATCGATAGTTTCATTGGGCGAAATCAAAGCTATTGGCTATTTTCAAAATTTATTTTATACCTAGTAGACCAATAAATGTTGTCGTCACTCCAACTAATGCACTTAACTACCACGAATTCCTATGTAAATACACAAAATATGCTGTTTTTTTTTTTGGAACTGAAAGTTTCATAGGGAAAAGTGAAAGCTACATTATCTAAATCTGGTCAAAAATGGGTATTTACTATTTTCAAAATTAACCTTGTACCAAGTAGACCAATAAATGCTGTCGTCACTCCAATTACTCTTCTTAACTACCACGAATTCTTATGTAAATACGCAAAACATGCTGTCTTTTTTCGGAATCGATAGTTTCACTGGGTGAAATGAAAGCTACATTATCTTAATCTTGTCGAAAATGAGAATTGACTATTTTCAAAATTAATTTTGTACCAAGTAGACTATGAACGCTGTCGTTACTACAATCATTACTCTTAACTACTACGAATTATTATGTAAATACAAAAAACATGCTGTCTTTTATGGAATATAAAGTTTTATTGGGCAAAGTAAAAGCTACATTATTCAAGCTATTTTCAAAATTAGCCTTGTACCAATTAGACTAATAAACGATGTCGTTACTCCAATTATTACTCCAAACTATCAAGAATTCTTATGTAAAGTTGCAGAAAATTAAATTTGAAACGTAAAACACATTGTCAAAACTAGTAATTTGAACCATTCAAATAAAGATAACAAATATCTCTTACATGCGTTACAAATTATTTAATGTGCACAGGTGATCAGTTTCACGTTCAACAAATCCCAATTTATCAAAACATTGTTTATTCTATTCACATTTATCAGATTTAAACAAATACAAACTACATATCTCAACTGTTTATTTCGTCGTTGCTGGGCCTCGTAGTCGAGGATGCCCTCACCATTACAACGTCGATTCAGTTGAACAGCAAATCTGTGCCGTAGAGTTTTTATTTTTCTTTTAAGTGAGTGAGATGTTATAGACCAGCAAATTCACCGGCCACATCGGTGAACTGAATCCGATGGCATACAGAAGTGAGACGATTGGAGCCCACCGACATGTTCTTTTTTAAATAATAAATATAACCGAAGTCATAGGTATCCTATACCCCCGAACACTAGGCTGAAAACAAACTGGGTCATTCGAGGATAGTAGCACAGCGCGAAACTCGAACCGCACGGAAGTCTAGTATGTTACAGAGCAGCTATGCAACACAACCGTGTATTTAGTTTTTTTTATATACTATATAGTAATTAAGACACATTTTTTTAAATTATCAATTCCTACACATCCTGAATGTTCTTTTTTTAATAGACAATCCACCCAAACTAGGATGATTTGTACCATCAAATTCAAGTCACAATGCAATTATATGAGACAATATAATAAAATAAATTTAAAAAAAAGTAACAATACTCGTATTAGACAATTTAAAGTTTCAACTTATTAAGCTTCAAAAAATTAACAATCGATCTTTAAATGGAAAAGTTCTTCGAAGAAAGAAAGAAACTCAACACTCATTGGACACGGTAAAGATATGGTTTTTAAATAATCAAACCTGTCTCGCAAAAAAAGAACCGAAAAATACATGGATTATAGTTTCATTATCCAAACCACACTAGAGATTTTTCACAATACCCAATCTGTAAAGATGACTAGGCCCCACGCAGTGGTCCGTCCGCAAATGCCACACTTCTAGAGAGTGGCTCATGAAAGGCTGAATGATGTACATCGCGCTGTACTGCGTACACTGCCATCGTCGCCCTGATAGTGTGCGCAGTAGCTCCATCCTGTTGGAAACATACTTACTGATTACCTTCGACCGCTGGGCGTAAAAAATTCAAGCATTGTCCTATACAGGTCCCGGTTGATTCTTTAATTTATTTATTAAACATTTTTATTGCAAATAATATCTAGCGGGCTTATTGCCAGGTGGCAATCTCTTCCAATCAACCAGACAAAAGTAAATGAAGCAAGTTACGTGGTCGCATAAATCATTCAAATGACTATCCATCCTCAGGAAATCCATAAACATATACATGAGCACATGCCCACGAACCCCACAAAGACGGACAATCATCCGAACATTATTTTTCATATAAAGTGGGATATCATCAATCAAAAGGAAAGGAAAGGATGGTGGAGAGGAAAGGAAAAAAAAATCAGGAATGATACACATTAGTTTACTGACTAGAAATTAAGAGGTTTTTCAGTCGCTTCTTAAAGCATGCCAAGGACGGAGCGAGTCTTATATTGGTTTGTAACTGATTCCAGAGTCTCACTGCATGGACAATAAAGGACGACGTAAATAAAGAGGAGCGCTGAATTGGAAAGGCCAATAAACAATCTCTGTTTGAGCGTAGCGCTAATCCATGATTGGAAAGACGTTGAAAATTTTCGGCAAGATAAGAAGGGGTGGCGGGACCGTTAAGGATATTATACAATAGATACAGTTTGTGAATTTGGCGTCTATTTCTAACATTCAACCAGTTCAATGCCTTCTGGTATGAAGTTATATGATCGTACTTTCGTAGGTTGAAAATAAATATTAGACAATCATTTTGAAGACGCTGTAAGTTGTCCAGCTGTTCCTCTGTAACATCCAAATAGCATACGTCCGTATAGTTCAGAATCGGAAAGAGCAGAGATTGTACGAGTAAAATTTTGGTTTTAGTTGGAAGGAATCTTTGCAAAGCTTTAAGGGAATGAAGGCTGAAGAAGATCCTTCGGCCTACCTCATTTATTTGATCTCGCCATGAGAGAGTGTTATCTATTAGCATTCTTTCTGGCTGACCTTCCTCATTTTCAAAGAAATAGGGGCCAATAACTTTTTCAGCCATAGGACCGCACGATTTTGGGGGATGCAATTGATGCTGATGTAAATCCTGGGATTCTCAGTACCCCAAAATCTGCAGTTTTGTTTGTTGATGTACCCATTTAAATGAAAAAGGGCCTCATCACTCATTATCAAGTTGTTCAAAAAGTTGTTGTTATCTCTGGCTAGGTGTTGAAATAAAATGGCGTACTGCAAGCGCTGCTGAGTATCTTAGGGTAGTAAAGCTCTATTACCTGTAAAAAAGGGATTGAAAATGATCAAGCTATGACTTTTTCAAACCCTTCAGTTTTTCAGTGGCTACCTTATAACTTACGCATTCTTATTATATTCAACCATTTATTTATTTTTATTTATTATTATTTATTCATTATTACACATGACAAGAAATATACACAATTTGCGAAAAAAACAACAGGTAATTTGATTTGGGCATACAATTTTAATGGATATGGGTTTGTTGCCTTTCATTTGTCATATCTCCAGTAAACTAGGCTTTCGCCTGTATCTCACTGAGGATATAAATTGTTTCAAATGGATTGTTTGTTGGATTGATTTAGATCTAGAGTCCTTATATACACATGTTTTATCCCAATCCAACGCCCATCTGTGCCAAGTATCGTGTTTAATTTTATTTGAAAGATCAGTTACTTGATGTGACAAATCAAATAGGGAACAACTTATGTTATAAGAACATGGATGTTCTTATGAGACTCTTAAATCTCGTACATATTATGTTGGACTGCATATAAAAAAATCATGCTTCATTCCGGACCATAAGTAGGACTAAGAGATGATTCGGTTTTCTAATATTTTTTTGGAATCTAAATTACATCAAACCATTCCAAATTTTATTACATATCTAAACCAGTTTTGTTATTTTTCCTCTCCATACTTTACGGATTTTTTTCTGTAACGTAATATGAATCCGATTTATTATACTATTGATTATAATTTTTCCATAATTCGTTAATCAACGTTATAAGTTTTCATATATCTTCTATAGATATCTTAGACTATGAACGAAACCGGGAGGATGTTTAAAAGTGGAGAAATATATTCGAGTAAATGTTATTCGAAGATAGAAAGTAACAACACAGTGCGGGGTTCAAACCGAACACCTTCCTCACGGCAGTCCAGTGTGTTTCAACACATCTATATACCTCATGCGATTTAAGACTTCCACATTGATAAGCTAGTCTTGCCAAGTAACTCCAAGTATTCAAGGCAAACATCGCATTAGAAAGGTACACTTTTTCTTTTATGGTATTTGTTGACCAGATTTCAGTGCTGTAGAGAAGAGTGCTAAGACTATAAGCTTGGCATGCCTGAAGTTTGGTTTTCAGATGTCGATTTTTATTTACCATTTATCCCTACTATTAGATCGCTATTATAAGTCACTATCAAAATCAGGATAGTTACAAAATTTGTTGAAATAAAAGTACACAGCAGTATTTTTGTAACATGTTTTATGGATGAAGGGGAATCGTGAACTTGAAAAAAAAATTGAAAAGTAAAATAATCAGAAAGAAAAAGGTATTTAATTGTACCAAATCGCATATTACCAACACAATACGGAGCCGTCCACAGGCGCATAGCTCGAATGCGCAAAAAATACAAACACAAAAAAAAAAAAAAAAAAAAAAAAAAAAAAAAAAAAAAAAAAAAAAAAAAAAAAAAAAAAAAAAAAAAAAGTGGAATAAACAGTGTTTGTTAAAAATAAATTACAATGTCTTTAAACCTCCACAACGTTAATGCCTTAACTATAAACAACATAAAGTATAAAAGATCGAATCAGTCAGGTGTAACTTCACAAATCCTCTTCAGCACGGGGAAAAATCACAAAAATAGTAAAAAATAAATAAACACAATAGTCAAAATTGATTGTGAAAATAATTAATAAACTTCCTGCCCGGTATCCCACGGTGGAGCTTTTCAGAGAGTATCGGGTCCTGAACATAGCCTTTTTGCATCTCAAATCCATTCTCTGGCACTACCATCGAGATGAAGGGAAGATGCAGACTCAGCAGAGACACATGACACGCATGGCAACTAATGAAATGTTCACCATCCCTAGAGTTAAAACCTCTTTTGCCCAAAGGCAATATGCTTATTTGGCTCCCATGACATACAATGGCGTGCCGAATTCAATATAGATAAAGGGAGGAAAACCATTTAGACAGTCGATCGGAGCGTGGTTGTTATTGCAACATGATTTTGAGTACTTGGGCCTTCAGGATGAATGACGTGTGGAAAATATTTGTGTGGGCTCTTGAGTGTGGGTTTCTACTTGATGATTTGTATTTGTGTTTCTGTATATTTTTGTTTTTATTTTTATTCTTATGATTGTGTGCGGTATATTATGGGATGAATATTTTTGGTTTTATCTCTATTTCATTTAGGGTTTTACTTTTGTTTTTATTTTTATTCTTATGAATGTGTGCGGTATATTATGGGATGAACATTTTTGGTCTTTCTCGAGTGATGATGCGTGAAGAGTTTGATTCCACATGATGTTTTCAGTTGTAATTGAGTGTCACTGTTTGTCAGGTTGATGAGAACGTGGAACGGGGTTTTGTTTTTGTGTAATCAAAAATCGGAAAGCAGTATTGATTTATTCTTTCATGCAAAATATCCTCAGTGAGATACAGGCAAAAGCCTAGTTTACTAGGGATACGACAAATGAAAGGCGACAAACCCAGATCCATTAAAATAATGTATGTCTCAATTAAATTACCTGTTGTTTTTTCGCAAATTATGTATATTTCTTGTCATGTGTAATAATAAATAAAATAAAAAATTAGAAGTAGATAAATAAAATAAAAAATTAGAAGTAGATAAATAAAATCTTCAAAAGTTATGTTATGTTTGTATTAGTCCCTATTCATTCATTGATTACTCTTAGATCTGCATTCATTACTCTTAGATCTGCATTCATTATTCTTAGATCTGCAGTAAATGTATTAATATCCATTTTGAATTGATTTCAGATGGGAGAAATTATTTATACCGTGCTGTGGTAAGAAAGCCAAGGCTTGTGATAGCAGCGCCAAGTTCCGGAGGCTGGATGGCTCCTGCAATAATCTTAAGAATCCCGAATGGGGTTTGCCCAACAGCACTTATGCAAGGCTTCTTCCTCCAGCATACAGTGATGGTACGTGATACCAATTTCTAATTACAATTACCAATATTGTTAATGAGTTCTTTAAGTATTTCACCACATCTGAAAACAAAGAAACAGTAGATACATTAGTCTCCTCTTATCAGCGAGGAATAAGTTTTGTAGCGACCGTGCGTGCGGTCACTGAACCCACTGAGGCGACTCTTGGCCGCTCGGTCATTGAACTCGCACTGTAAGGAATGCGAGACAGCACCGAGCGAAGGTTGCCCGCGTGGTCATTGAACTCACTAGTAGCAAACAGCGAGAGTAAGACACTGATATATCTCTTGCCTCTCCTGCAGACCATAGTATGAAATGTATATAGAACGCGCAACAATAACCATGTGTCCGGCGAAGCGAGACAGCGACATGTTCTGCGCCGTTCCATACATTATAAATACAAACGCTTTCAATAAACTTTCTCTCTTTACTTATATCGATCTCGACGACTTTTATTCAAACAACCTCATCCTTCTATGCGAAACCCAAGTCCCTAAAGTGGTTACCACGACGTGATTTTAACCGACGTGATTTTGACCGACGGGATTTTTAACCGACTTGATAACTGCCAAACGATGGCAAACAAAGATATAAAAAGCAGACTCATCTCCGTCTGCGAAGAGAGCGATGAGATGCGCACCTTAAGAGCGATGCGCACCTTAAGAGCGATGCGCACCTTGATCGACGGAATCAAGCAACTCCGCCTGCAAATTGCGGAAATAAAATCGCGGACTACCTCCGAAGACTATCAGCATCGACGATCGCCGTACTGCAGACAATCAGAAGTGCGCACCACACGTCCCCGCTCACACTCTACTGCCGCATCACTATTCTGTTATTACTGAAATCTCGACGACTTTTATTCAAACAACCTCATCCTTCTATGCGAAACCCAAGTCCCTAAAGTTTCAAGACTTCTAACGAAAACCGCGAATACTGCAGAACCTTATATCGTCGGGTTTCTGACAATGTTTTTCTTGTACGTACATATATATAATAAAATTTGATTTACAAATAAGATACAGTAAAAATAACAACAATCTTTTATATAATCTGCCTAATGCCGTTAAGCAGAAAATTAAATAAAACACAGTGACCGTGAAGTGAAAATTAAACAAAACGCACGTGTATATGCAAGAGCTATTGCATAACGTCAGGAGTATTAAAAAGTTTTATAAAAAAACGTCACTTATTTGAGTTCTGATTCAATTAACGATGGAAAAACGATAAGGGTGAGCAGAACTATCAAATTCTAATACAAATCCTCAATAAAATTAAGAACGAAACAAAACATTATGTGGCAGTGAAGTGAAAATGAAATAAAAAGTATACATATACACGTGTACGAATAAGTTGTGTTCTTATTTTTAAATACGCAGTCAAAATGAAAATTTATTTGCTGTCATTGTTGAAATCGGTCTTTGCAATTACAATTTACGCTTTTGGATAAAGTGGCGGGGCCCTTATCGGTAGTGCGGGTTGACGTTTTGAAAGTATTTTTCTTCGTGTTGTGAGGTTGAGTTTTGTTTTTAAAGAGCCACCGTATGTGTCTCCTCATTGGATGGTGTTATTGTTAAAGCAGAAATAAGGTATTCAGTGCGAAAAGCGAGGTTTTTGGCATTTTATCTCTGTAATAGGAGAATCAATCGGATTTGTCATGCTGCATTTGATAATAATAATCAATAGATACTCCCATCATCCATTTAATAATAAAAATCAATTAAACATGTCATCCTATATCCTGCAATAGGCTGCGAATTAGACCAAATATCTCCTCAATGAAAGAGTTTAACTTGTTGAACTGTGGTATAAGGATGTACATCTAACTGTGTTATAATGTTCAAAAATCCTCTGGGACATATTGTACACTTAGGACCTTGTCTCCGAGTGTTAAACGTATAGTTGAGATGGTTGAAACGAACAGAACGAGTATTTTACAATAATAGTAGGTTGAGCAATAATAGTAGGTTGATTGCAAAATTGATAAAATGTTGAATTTGTACTGTACTACTCATTTCGCATCAATGTCAAATTGGTCAGGTGAGGTGCGAGCACCTGACTCGAGACGACCTCGTATCGTGTGATCAACTAGGTATATTGTTAAATTTTTATATTTTTGTAATCGTTTTGACTCACGTAATTTATAATTGTTTTGTAGTGTTGATTTGTTTGATTTTGTTAAATATACCATACACAAATCGTTTTTTAATATACTAAGATTTTTTTATAAAAGCTTGTAAATGATTTTGTAAATGATTACGTTTTAAAAATAATTTTGCAAGATAAATTGTACTGATGAAAAACAAAATTTAATAATAAAATTCTACTCAAGACAAACAAACGGCCTTTAATAGTCGTCTCGCTAGGAGCATTACCTGTTCTGAGAAAACCGACTTATATAAATAATTCAAGTCCGAGCTGTAGTCGCTAATTATATTTGATGACTTAATTGCTAAGTAATAAAATGTATTGGCATAATTTTATTGAAACACCCAACTTAAATAAATGCAAATATAAAATTTTATGAAAAGGAAAAGTAATTGTCACGCTATAAAGAAATTATTTAAAACAATTTTAAAAACCTATGTACATATTTGTTTTTCAGGGGTTAGTGCTCCAAGAATGGGAACAGATAAAAATCATCTCCCTGGACCACGGAAGGTTCGCGTAGCCGTCTTCCCCAATGACCAAATCGAGAGTAAACAATGGCCTCTCACCACCATGCAGTGGGGACAGATCATTACACACGACATGTCCCTATTGAAGGAACCAGAGCCAAGTAAGATAAAACAAACTGATTATTTAGTAAAACTGTTAAAAGCTATGTAATGAGTAAAACTTGAGTACTTGAGTTAAACTGTTAAAATCTTTGTAAAAATTAAAGCATTTTAATAAAACTGTTAAAAGTCATGTAAATCTATGTAAAAGCTAAAGAATTTGAGTAAAACTGTTAAAAGCTATGTAATGAGTAAAACTGTTAAAAGCTAAAGTACTTGAATAAAACTGTTAAAAGCTATGTAAAAACTAAAATACTTTAGTAAAACTGTTAAAAGCTATGTAATGAGTAAAACTGTTAAAAGCTAAAGTACTTGAATAAAGCTGTTAAAAGCTATGTAAAAACTAAAATACTTTAGTAAAACTGTTAAAAGCTATGTAATGCCTCAGTGAGGTACAGGCAAAAGCCTAATTTACTAGGGACACGACAAATGAAAGGCAATAAACCCAGATCCATTAAAATTGTATGCCCAAATTAAATTACCTGTTGTTTTTTTTTCGCAAATTGTGTATATTTCTTGTCATGTGTAAACATTTTTTTTTTAAATGCATGATAATGATAATTATAAATTTATAAAGTGCCGTTTAGAGAGCAAACTCTCCTCAAGGGTGGTTTAACTCGTAATTCGAACCCACTATTTTTACAAGATTAAAAATATAACAAAATATGGCTGTAGGCAATAATGATTAAGGTACTTTAACGTATCTACAAGTGTTCAGAAATATTACGAAATATGGCTGTAGGCAATAATGATTAAGGTACTTTTACGTAGCTACAAGTGTTCAGAAAAACATATTTGGTAAGTGAACAGCAGAAAACTTACCAGAAGAAGATGAACTACAAAGAAATCTTTGTAGATCTTCCGATGTGTGACAGTAACAATATTTAGATTTTCAAAACAAATTTCAAGGGCTCGGGCAGTGAAAAAACCTTCCGTTTACATTATTTTGAGTGCTTAAGAGTCGAAATTCTCCTTCATATCTCCTTGTCTTGCATTACAAGATTGCATAGATTGGGTAGTCAATATGGTCATTGTATCGATTTTCATATGGATTTTGGCTACGTAAAGTGAAGAAGTTGTTCTTGCCGGGATGGATTAATTGAATTGTATAGATTTTCTTTGTTGTGTTGTTCAACTTGAACTGTTTTTCCTATTGCTTACATGTCACTGTTAAATTTTATATGTTCTTTTTAACCCTTCCTTTCCTGTGATGTGTAACTAGTACACATTACTTTGAAAAACTTTAAAATCTCTATAAATATAATAAATACTGGGTTCAGATTTTAGGTATTCCTCTGTAATACATTTACACATTTAATGAAAAAAATAATATTAATAATAATTAGCACTTATCGGCCATATCATAGATATTTTGTTAAAATCGGGAATAAATTCACCAATACAATCAAACGTGTGCCAGTGTGTGACGTAGGTATATTCATTCTAAAAAACCGCTAAAGGTGAGGACGCTATCCACGTATCACTTTCACTCTACTTCGGTGTATGGGAACGCAAGAAATAGAATCTCAGTTCGCTCGCTTCTCTCGCTTCAGTAGCTCGCGGGCATCCATTTGAGGTGATCTCTTCGCCAATTTTGTGAACTTTGGCCGATGTTTTTCTCATGTTTTCAGCAATTAAATTTAAATTATTATCACTTTTGACTTCAAATTTAATTAATTTAAGCGATTGGCTATGAATATTCTTATTTTTCGATTTTAAATAGCTCATTTTTACATGTGTATTGAATACACAGCACCGGAACGCGCGGATTTTTTTAGCACAGGAAGGGAAAGGTTAAAGGAAATGTCGTTTGACCGTTGAAACAAATAAATAAATAAGGACTGCCTCTTATGGGATGTTGACCCCCGGCTATTCTTCCATATTGTTTAAGGTCTTCCTGAAGGATGACAACCAGTGTGTATTTCCATGTGGGAAATCCTTGTGTTATTCATCCATAGAAAATTCCTAGAGTAAAAAAATCCTCATTTTTACTCCACAGGCCTCCTCATGTTGGGTATCTTCGTATTAATTTTGTTTTACGGCATCAGTATGATATTTTGTTACAGGAATCAGCTGTTGTACAGATGATAATAAAATTCCGAGCAAAACTTCAAGGTACTGCTTTCCAGTCAAGGTCTCACCCAGTGACCCTACCATGGGAGCCGCAGGAATAAGATGCGTTAACTTCACAAGAACAGTCACCGACAAAGACGTCGGATGCTCTTATGGAGGAGCGCTTGCAAGACAGGTTAGTACTCGTAAGTCTGCTATATTTTCTACTGAATAAGGAAGTACTAGAAATAGGATGAAAGCTTGAGGTAAAAGTTTGGGCATTCCTGATCTAGAGTCTGCCTCTAGAGCAGAGGTCTCCAAACAACAGCCCGCGGGCCAACACCGGCCCGCGAGCACCACCAATCCGGCCCGTCATAGTTTATTTTGATTACGTTGTAAAATTTACAATGTAAGTAAATCATATGTACAAAATAATAATCAGATGTTTTTATTTGACGACTAATTAAGAAACACAATAACTGGCATACTCGTACATCGGCTATCTCCTTAACACTTGCCTGTAAGTACCAACCGAAATTGCGAATGGAGCGGAGTCCACCCCCACACCCTGCGCCATAGATGACATATCTCATTCGCCGGCTAGTCCCAATACGAAAATTTGCACGCAATTCAAAACTACAGTATGTTGGTATGATGAGCTAGCTAGGTCTTGGCCCTTGGGACTTAGTGGAGGAGTGAGTGTGGCCCTTAGGCTAAAAAGGCTGGAGACCACTGGTCTAGAGTGTCGAACATATTGTGGAAAAGTGTTTAATATATTCTTTCTCGATAGATTTATCGAACTACTCCTGAGGTTATATCATGGATGATAAATCTTAATATGAGAAATTTTAACATGATGAGAAATAAGCTCTGGTGGCTCAAAAAGATTGTATTTTTTTGTATGATATAATAATCTATTCGAATTCATATTTGAATGAATCAGCCACGCGATCTCTGTATCTTTTCCTAGTAAACAAGGTGTTCTTTCGTTTGATAAGATAAGAATTTTTACGAAGAATCTGTTAAGGGATTAATATCTACCCCCTTTTCAATTACTGTTTTTAAATGTTATGATCAAAAAGTGTATGATGACTTTTGTTCTGCGTCGCAAACAATTTCTTAGAAAAAGTTTCTTATCATTTTGAGCGATGACTAGGAGATGTTCTAACATGAATCCGACCAATGAGAGGGTCACAACAACGGATTAACTTAGTTATTACCCAACGGTTAAGGGGGTGAAAGACAATTCTCGAAGAGGCTTAAAAAACACTTGTCCGCTTGACCGAGGATCCGCTTCAGAGACGGGTGTGTCTCACTAGTCTAGTCTGTAATACAGTTTGAAGATGTGGGAACTCCTGCTAATCTCCCCGGTATACTCGCTTACCGATCTCACTATCATGAGTCTTGCCATCGTAACTCCAAGGACAACAAGAGTCTGCACCTGGAAATGGAGCAGGTCTCGACTTGAAGTTTCCAGACCACCACGCCACTGAAGCTGAGGACATATTCGCCGATTGTCCCATTACATCAGTGTTCCAAGGTCTAGACTGCATCAACCTTCGGCTTCTCGAATTGACCCGGCACTCGTAAGTGAAACAACCCTATGTAAAACCACTTGGAACTTGTCTTACGTTTAATTATTTTAATTCTTTCCACATTTCTTCACCCGGCTAGTTTTTGAGGAATTCTGATATATGTAAAAGTTTTACTAAAAATGCTGTAATATTATGAATATTATAATGAGAGTCTTATTTGTTAAAACACTTAATAATTTAGTTTATAATAGTAATTCTTATAAACGGAGAAATTTATTTATTAAAATACTTTAGTTTATAATAGTAATTCTTATAAACTGAGAAATTTATTAATTAAAAAATAGTTTATAATAGTAATTCTTATTAACTGAGAAATTTATTAATTAAAATACTTTAGTTTATAATAGTGATTCTTATAAACTGAGAAATTTATTAATTAAAATACTTTAGTTTATAATAGTAATTCTGATAAAACTCTCATTTGTGGAAAGATAAATCACACCCCATACGCATGTACTGTCTCACTTATTTTTTGTGCTTACCACGTACCTTACAAGTTCTGCAGGGATTTTATTTTCTTTAGGTGATGGAATTCACATTAAGACATGCTCTTTTACAACCTGTTTGGAGGATCCTACAAATTTTCTATTCTGTTTGGACCCAGAGACTGTAATTGGTTTGGACAAAATCTTCAAGATCTGACACTTCGCTTAGGATTGATGGCGCGACGTCAGAATCTCTATCATAAATCAATTAATACATGTTTTTATTATCTAGAGATACGATGTCAGAATCTCTATCACAAATCAATTCATACATGTTTTTATTATGTAGAGAATTGTTCACGCTAGAATTCAGAAAATGTGGTTTAAATGTTGAATTATTTATAAATGTATTTGCTACATGTCCGTTATATGTTCCTTTTTAGAAGAGGTATCGATCACACAAAAACACAGGATAGCGATTCAACGCAAATCTACCATAACATATTAAAATATGGGATCGGAATACAAAGTATTGAATCAATTCATTTTTATGTTGCAGATCAGTGTTGTTACCCCTTACTTAGATCTATCAAATGTTTACGGTAATACTGACGCGATAAGTAACTCTCTAAGGACGATGAACGGAGGTCAACTGAAGACTGAAATGAGGAACAACAGAGTATATCCACCAATTGAAACCAACAAAGGCGTCTTCTGTCGATGTAACGATGCGAACGAGAACATATGTTATAAGACAGGTAGAGATCAATTACTTTCCTGCCATTTTCATTAAAGATTTTCCTTATATGTAGAGTTCTACAATAATTTAAGACATAAACCGTCAAAATCTGCTAAATATGTAAGTAAGAACATTTGTTAGTAATAAACGAAAATTTCACGCTTTTCACTTGAAAAACTACCATTGGCGACCAATTTAACGAAAACATGTACAAACTCTCCACAGAATTATTATTTGTTCAACGTGTTTTCGAGTTTTTGGTCCTAAACCAGTAATTTTACGATCTTTCAATCATTTGAGACAATGTTTTGCCAAATTAATGAATTCTAGTAATTTTCGCCAACAAAACACCTATTTTGGAACCAAAATGGTAGAATTATTAATAAATCAATACAAACGAGTGATGAAACTGCATTTGCGTTAATTATGATACAAAACTAGAAAAACATACATGAACAGTTATTAGCAATAGACATAAATTTCACAATTTTCATTCCAAAAACTGCCATTGATGACCAATTTAACAAACATATGTTTGTTAACTTGTACAGAATTACTATTTGTTGAACGTATTTTCGTGCTCAACGAATTTTTAAATCTTTTGCGTCAATATTTTTCAGTTTGAATGAATTTCACTACTTTTTACCTACAAAACACCCATTGCTGTACAAATATGCTGGAATTGACAATGAATCAAAGCAAAAGTGTGATAAAAACACAATTGTGATAGTTTTGAGGTAAATCGTCCAAATCCACTAAATACGTAAGAACATTTGTTCGCACGAGAGAAACAACGTTTGTTCAACGTGTTTTCGTCCTTTTCGTCCCAAACCTGTAATTTTGCGATATTTCGATGTTTTGCTTCAATATTTTTATGTTTGAATGAATTTTACTACTTTTTACCTACAAAATACCCATTGTTGTAAAAAAATGCTAGAATTGACAATGAATCAAAGCAAAAGTGTGATAAAAACACAACTGTGATAGTTATGAGTTAAATCGTCCAAATCCACTAAATATGTAAGAACATTTGTTCGCAATATACGGAAATTTCACACTTTTTACTCAAAAAACTGTCATTGACGACCAAGTTTAAGAATATATGTACATAATCCCGAGAGAAATATTGTTTGTTCAACGTGTTTTCTTCTTTTTTGTCCCAAGTCTGAATTTTGCGACATTTCGATGTTTTGCTTCAATATTTTTATGTTTGAATGAATTTTACTACTTTTTACCAACAAAACACCCCTTATTGTACAAATATGCCGGAATCATCAATGAATCAAGACAAAAGTGTGATAAAAACACATTTGCGATAATTATGACGTAAAACGTCTAAATCTACTAAATATGTAGAAATATTTGTTTGCAATATACGGAAATTTCACACTTTTCACTCGAAAAACTTTCATCGACGACCAAGTTTAAGAATATATGTACAAAGCCACGAGAGAAACATTGTTTGTTCAACGTGTTTTCTTATTTTTCGTCCCAAACCTATAATTTTGCGATATTTCGAGGTTTTGCTTCAACATTAGTGAATGTTACTACTTTTTTCAATAAAACACCCGTTGTTGTACAAATATGCTGGAATTGTCAACGAATCAAGGCAAACGTGTGATAAAAACACATTTGCGATAATTATGACGTAAAACGTCTAAATCTACTAAATATGTAGAAATATTGGTTTGCAATATACGGAAATTTCACACTTTTCACTCGAAAAACTTTCATTGACGAAGAAGTTTAAGAATATATGTTCAAAATCACGAGAGACACATTGTTTGTTCAACATGTTTTCGTCTTTTTCGTCCCAAACCTGTAAATTTGCGATATTTCGATGTTTTGCTTCAATATTTTTAAGTTGAATGAATTTTACTACTTTTTACCAACAAAACACCCGTTGTTGTAACAAATTTGCTGGAATGGTCAATTAATCACGGCAAAAAGGTGATAAAAACACATTTGCGATCATTATGAAGTAAAGCGTCTAAATCTACTAAATATGTAAAAATATTTGTTTGCAATATACGGAAATTTCACACTTTTCACTCGAAAAACTGTCATTGACGACCAAGTTTAAGAATATTTGTACAAAATCACGAGAGAAACAACGTTTGTTCAACGTGTTTTCGTCCTTTTCGTCCCAAACCTGTAATTTTGCGATATTTCGATGTTTTGCTTCAATATTTTTATGTTTGAATGAATTTTACTACTTTTTACCTACAAAACACCCATTGTTGTACAAAAATGCTAGAATTGACAATGAATCAAAGCAAAAGTGTGATAAAACACAACTGTGATAGTTATGAGTTAAATCGTCCAAATCCACTAAATATGTAAGAACATTTGTTCGCAATATACGGAAATTTCACACTTTTTACTCGAAAAACTGTCATTGACGACCAAGTTTAAGAATATATGTACATAATCCCGAGAGAAATATTGTTTGTTCAACGTGTTTTCTCTTTTTTGTCCCAAGTCTGAATTTGCGACATTTCGATGTTTTGCTTCAATATTTTTATGTTTGAATGAATTTTACTACTTTTTACCAACAAAACACCCCTTATTGTACAAATATGCCGGAATCATCAATGAATCAAGACAAAAGTGTGATAAAAACACATTTGCGATAATTATGACGTAAAACGTCTAAATCTACTAAATATGTAGAAATATTTGTTTGCAATATACGGAAATTTCACACTTTCACTCGAAAAACTTTCATTGACGACCAAGTTTAAGAATAACTGTACAAAATCACGACGTAAATGTTATTTGTTCTACGAGTTTTCGTGTTTTTCATCCCAAAGCTGTAATTTTGCGGTATTTCGATGTTTTGCTTCAATATTTCTGAGTTTTAATGAATTTTACTACATTTTACCAACAAAACACCCGTTGTAACAAATATGCTTGAATCGTCAATTAATCAAGGCAAAAAGGCGATACAAATACATTTGCGATAATTATGAAGTAAAACGTCTAAATCTACTAAAGATGTAAAAATATTTGTTTGCAATACACGG